>JAVQJG010013625.1:0-18642 GCA_036024015.1 Craterocephalus amniculus
ATATATATACAGAGAGAGATAAAGAGAGACAATTTAAACATGGCATGGATTGAATAACAAGACAAAAATAAAGACATTCAGTCCCATCACATACCGAGCTAGCCTCCTTGGTGAAAATGGAGACACACCATCACAGCAACAGCAGCCTGACTATTGTCACTCTGAGTCTAGCCTCTGAATATGGAGCTGAAATGGAGACTCATCAGACAACTTTTAAGTTGTTGTTAGTCAGTGTGAATTGTAGCTTCAGTTTCCTGTTCTTAGCTGACAGAACCCATCCATCCATCCATTTTCTGAACCGCTTAATCCAATTGGGTCGCGGGTCTGACAGAACCCATCTGCTTCAAGTTGGATATATTGTGTGTTCGGAGATGCTATTCTGCATGCCTTGGTTAGAACCATTTTAGTTCCTATTGCCTTTTTGACCTCTGACATCAACACAAAGTTATCAGAGGTCTACATAACTAAACTCATTGAGTTGCTGCCACATGATTGGCTGATTAGCTGTTTGTTTTAACAAGTTATTGAGCAGGTGGACCTGATAAATTGGCCACTGAGTGTATGTGCCACTAACTCGCTGCTATGTAACTCGCAGTAATTATGCAGAAGCATTAAATCAATTTTCTCTGTGCTATCAAAAGTTTGATAAGAAGATTAATCTCTCTCAAATCTGTCTGGAAGCAGGAGCCAACTAGTTTAATGTAACATAAAAACTGGACTGCAGTCTTTTTATGTGCTGATATTTACTGCTTCACATAACACCCTGATGAGTCCTTGTACACATTTCTGCATGAAATATATCCATGTACGTTAAAACTGTAAGATGAGGAGTTGTTACATTTACACAGTCAGGCCTACTATTTACTACTGTTTGGTGTCATATAAAGCGAAGGTAGTGCCACTGCGTTGAAATAATATCCATGTGTTCTGGTTTTCTGCGGAAATGACTACAGTAAAGCTTAATATATTCAAACCTAGACTTTGTTCTTGCGGCTGAGCTCACAACAGATATGGTTCAGATTGCATTGATGTGTTTATTGTACTGAAATACACAATATTGTTCACATTGGGTTGTAAGACTGAGCTTTTTCTCAGACTGCGACCCAGCAGTGGGTCCCTAAAGAGGTCTGAAGAAGAGCTTTGCAAAATTTCCTTGTTGAGAGAAGGGCACAGGTTGATTCAAAGGGCTAGTAAAGGTTAGAAGGTAGAAGTCAAGGTTTTTTTTGCTTCTAGAGTTTGGTTTTGTCAGCTGCCTCTTTTGCTTTTATCTGGTCGATTCAAGTTAGTCCTGCTTTTTTAAATCATTGGCAAAGCTGTTTTTGAAGGAGCTTTCCCATCCAGTGTATCTGAAACAGTTTCAAAGCAGAGCAGGCAACTTCATATGACATCAGGTCCAACAGGCAAACTGAGAAGGGACAGTAGACAACCCGGACTGCTTTACATCCAAAGGGCTGACATGTGAACAGGAAACAAGACAAGATAAAAGCTAATGAGAAGCTGCACGGGTCTACATCATCCCAAAAGTTGGTACCTGCCTGTAACCTGGTGAATGCTGGGTTGGTGATGGAAATTGTAAGCCAGAAGTCAATTCAAAGCTCTACAACCTCATTGGCTCATTGGCGCTTCCTGGCTAGCAGCTAGCATGCTAAGGCTAATAATAATAAGCCTTGGGAAGCTAATGTCCACAAACACTTACCTACTTCTCTATTCGCTCCACCTTGCTAGTAGGCTTCTAGGTTGGACCCCCTCTACCTTCAGTTCTACTTTAATTCTTGGTGCCACAGATTCAACAAGGTGATGAAACCATTTCTCACATAGTTGCTGCACCTCCATGAAGAAAACCACCTTTTCCACCACATCCCAAAGGTGGAATACTGGAGTGAGATGTGGTGGCTGTGGAGGCCATATTTCCATTTGGAACAGATATTTGGTATCTAACCAAGGGGAAATGCCTGATGAGGTGACCATTATCCAAGTCAGTAGTGACGCTGAGGAGTGGATGGTTGCCTCTGTGAAAGTCTGTAATGGACACCTCGGAGAGCCTAATCTCTCTTATACCATGGTCACTAACAATGGAAATAAAAATTGCGTCAATAATTAATGCTTTAATGTTGTTTTTTACTGTAAGTTTTACACAAGAAGAGCTTGAGCAGACTATTTAATATTGTGAGTCATTTCCAAGGTAACCGGCTCTGGTACAACACCTGCAGCTCGGTTGGCCGCAGCCGTTATTTTGTTTCGACAAATAGCTGTTAATGGTGAAAAATGATGGAGATACTGGCATGTCCATTATAGTGGCATCTTAAGAACAAAGATTTAATATTTAAACCACTCAGGGTTTTCGGAGGAACCCTGGCAACTAGTCCAGGAAACCAAATGCGTGACAAAATAATTTTTGCTGCACTCACAACCTCAGCACTCCTCACACCAATAATGAGATCTTTAGCCAATCAGCTCTCCTGGTGATTCCATGTTTTGGTTTAAAATCTTCCACTGAGGTTTACTTGCGCAACACATCACAAACCACACAGTGACAACAGCACAGCTCTTATGGGCGGAGAAATGGGACAGCCGATCTTGCAGGTATCCAACCAGTCATACTGTGGATAATATTGTGAAATGTTGTCCTTGATGAGGAGTCGCGCAAGACCTTGACTGCATCAATAACTTTGTCAAAGGACATGCCAGTTGGTAACCAGTCTGGGGAGCCAACAACTAAAGGTATACAGATGGTCCAGGACAGGTATCGTGCCCAGACATCTTCAACATCCAGTTGATATGAAGAAACAGAGTTTCAACTTTCCCAGGACAACATTGAGGAGTCCAATCATGTCCACCAACTCCTAGTAACCCAGCAGAACTTAGTGCAAAATATTTCAGAAATAACACAACACGATGGAAGACATTTGCTGACCTTGCAGCCAACGTCCCTCAGAGAAGACAGATGTTGACAAATCCTTCAGACAATGTCCAGTTATTTCCATCACAATGATGCCAAAACAAACTGGATGATCTGAACAATTTGGCGGTAGGCCTCCGAGCAAGGCTGCAGAAGGAGAGGCAGTTTCACACTTTAGAGAAAGAGAAGAGACTTTAAGCTATTGTTGGTAAACCTGTTCAGAAACACCTTTTCATACTGGGTAAAATGGTCCTTTCATCCTGAGAGTAGTAAATACCTTATGTATTCATGAGAAAGAACAAAGAATTGAGATCTCTGTGAGAGCTACAGGCCTTAAAAACTCTGATGATCTGAAAGCAAGATGATGGAAGAAATAACTAAAACTAAATGTGACATTATGAAGAATATAATAATTAGTGCAGCAACCACATTACAGTGAAGATTAAAACAGGATAAAGTGGAAACCACACAAGGACAGTGTGGTTTAATCAGGAATGTAGACAAAAAACACAACATCCCAGAGCTCAGTGAATATGACTGATAGCAGTGCCCTGAATGATTGTTGTCTGTTCAACAAATCCTGGAGAAACATCAAAGTGAAAAAAGGAGTCAAGTTGTGTTTCATGCTCTCTAATTCCCTTGAAAACATGGATTCAGGATGAAACTTCTTTCCTTCAAATAACAGACAACTCTTTCTGTCCATGAGATCCTTTTTTATTGGGATGTCATGCGGGCCATTACACCAGAAGAATGACTACAAAGTCTATCCATCATAGGTAATTACATTATCCCTGGGACAACTATGAACAGTGATAGAACTAAAGGTTATTAGTAAAGATTTAATAAGTTAAAACTATTTGATGACACAGTTCACTATAATCAATCTATCAATGGTTCACAGATCTTCTTTTTAAGTTGATATTGATGCCCCATAGCACAAATTTATGGAGCTCCTACTGCTTTTCACCGACAGCACTTAGGCAGATGCACTTTAAGTTCAGAATTTCAGTCAATTCAACTACACCAGCTCAGAAGATCAACGCTGATCAAATTTTAGACTGAACAAAATCTGTTCTCAGTGACACACACCCTAACAACGGCCTTGGCATCCGTCTTGCATCCTACCTCTACTCTGTGCCCTCTCCAGTGACTGAAAGTCAGCCTGATGTTTACTTTGGTCTTATCTCCTGCTCTGTCCCTTTCTTTCTTTTCCTCTCCTCCAATAATGTATCCTGCCCTCCTTTAACGAATCAGCAAAGGAGCATGTTAATAATAGCTGGTTTAGTTTATGCATAAAGAGAAACTTAGCTGCAATATTTCCAGTTGTTAAGTTTCTCTGCTTTGGGTTTCTGCTGTGCAATGAGGGCTCCAGGAATGTGCTAAATAAATGTCATATTGCCATCAATGTTAGTCAGAAAAACACACTTTTTACAGTCAGAAAGTTACATATCAAAAGATCTCCTCCACCATCAGCATGTTTGCTACTACTTAATACTGACACCAGAACTCAGAACTTGACTCTGGTTGATGTATATGTCAGCTAAGTGCCCCTTTCTTGTTGCTAAGGTGTTTGTGATGGTGACAGGGCTCGCTTGCATGGTTTTCTAGTTTTATCTTTGCTGTGGCGTGATTGTAGTGAGACTGCGGCCCTGCCCTGACCGGCCCCTGTAACATCTAGTTACCAGTCACTGGGAGGACCGGTGGAAGAGGAACTCCCGTTTAGGCCGCACTGCATTACCTGGATACCATCTTCAGACTCCTTTTTACTTCTACTCAGCTTGTAAATTTTTTTTATGTTTTTGTAATGACTCCTACATTGAATGTTTATTGGTTGAGCACTCCCCCTTGGACTAAGTGTACTCCCCTCCAGAAGCTTTAACATCATTGTAACTGAACTGACGCAAAAAGAAAACCTCCCCACATCTCCGGCTGCATGATAAATATCAAGAAAGCGTTCCAGAGTGTTAATCAGCATGATGGTGAGTAGAAAATAAAGGCACATCATTCTGAGGGGGAACAGATTATTTTCTGTCAATTGTTTTTATTACATTGATGATGGAAAAATTTATAGACCATCTGTCATTTTGAGAGATTACAACATTGGATTAAAAACTGCACTTAAGTGTTTAAACAAATATTTGTAATTTATTTCAAAAATAGAAGTAAAAAATGTATTAAAATAATTTTTTTGTATTGCAGAAATATTGAACTATGACGACCAAATCCGTAAAATTCTGTGTATTCCTGCATTCCTATTATTGATGTATGTAAAGGGAGCATAAATTAACCTTTAACCCCTTATCCTTGGGACATGCTGTCATGTCATAAATAAATATGTATTTCACTGCATCCATTCAGAGCACCTACACGTCCATAAACTGTTAGAAAGCTAAGATTCCTGAGATTTGAATGATGTATACCAGTCCAGGTTACAATCATAACTGTAGCAAACACTTATTTAAGATGGGCTTCAAAGAACTTAATGAAAATGATCTATGATGTACTGTACCCCACTAGCAGATCATGCTGTCACACAAACTAGCGATGGTCTATTTGAAGAGAAGTCCCAGTGTATTTTCCAACCATCACTGTATTTGATTGGATGATTTATAAGGAAGTGAATCATTGGTGGAGACTTCAGAGACAGCGAGAGATAGTGAGAGACAGTGTTATATATTAGAACAAATACTGTTAAAAACCAGTTTAAAAGCCAAATACAATAATGTTATGTTGTGTTCATTTTACAAGCTCTTAAGCATTTTCACTGTGAAATATTCATACCTTTTCATTAAAGAGGGGATAAAACAGCTGTCACAGAGCCTGCTGTGGAGCCAAGAATTGCTATCTCCTTTAGCTTTTTCCCTGACTTCAACCCCATATCATCAGTGATGATGGAAATGTGCTGCCGGTCTTCACACTAATATTTTTAATCCATATTGACATAAGTATTCGGAAATCTGGGACCATTCTTTCTTAATCCACAGGAGTTAATATGGAGTTGGCCCTTTACAGCTAAAACAGCCCCAGCTCTTCTGGAAAGGCTATCCACAAGGTTGTTTGTGTTTTATTTTACAGTTGTTGTTTTACAGTGTATTTGTGAGGTCAGGCACTGATGTTGGACAAGAAGGCCTGACTCACAATGTCTGCTCTAATTTATCCCAAAGGTCGGGCCTCCACAGCAAACCTGCTCATTCATTTCTTTATGACTTGTTTGGAACATGTGAATTCAATCATTCAGAGGGGTGTCCCAGGACATTTAGAAGTAGCGTGTTTGATTGGATAAGCACCAAAGCAGCTTTCCAGCATCACGACTAGTGCAGCCATCTCTCTTTGAATTTTCCATCCTGATGTCTTTCTTGGTTGACCTGTAACCGTCCCTTTTCTGACCTTCCCATTTTGTTTGAGCTTGCAATGTTAGACACAGCAGTCTGGAAAAAACATGTTTTTATGATTTCCATTCTCTCTTTACCTACTTTACCTCTCACCAATTTAAATGAGCCAAAGAGACACAACATTTGCCATTTTCTCTTTTCCTATCCCTTCCTCTGTCTTCAGTTTGTTTCATCCCTTCTGATAATGTTTTCTTTCTTTTTTTCTGAATTCGCTAAAAGCAGCCATTTGTTTACATACAATTGTTTGTGTGTAACGCACGTGCAAAAAAAAACCTCTTCCTCGATGAAAGTTGTATTGTGCGGTTTCTCAGCTGCAGGACGCTGTTTGGCTGCGGCTGCTGTGCCATCAAATGAGCCCGGAAAGAAGTGTTTGAAGGTCAGAAAGTTAAAGGCACTCTTTGTAAGTGCTTGAACTTGTGACTGCCACCTATGGGTCTTAGAGAAACTACAGCCCAAGCAAATACATGAGAGGTAGAGCAAAGAATGAAAGAAAACCTTTTATGTCCTCTAAATGTAAGACTTATTATAGTAATAAATAAATGATTTCAATATTACCAGAAAAGCTGCAATCATCTATTGTATTTTTTATTTTTTAGGCCTTGCTGGGTTAGAGCAGCTTTTACTGGAGAATGAGGGCTACACGTTGACAGCGTATATCATGTCCTCATCACACTCCAACATCATCTCCAGCAGATTATTCCACATCAGTAAAGGCAAACTTTTGCAGCGTTTGCCTTTTTCATTAGATACTATTTTTGCCTTTTACAGTACTTGCCCTGATAGTACTCCTGCTACCACAGCATTTTACAGTAACTGTTGGTGCTAGCAGGTAAAGGAGAAAGAGCAGACTGGAATTTCAACAGCTCATGTGCTACACCAGATAAGCTACATGGTGTACTTTCACACCTTTATTTCTCACAGAAAGGCAGCAGAACAATGAACTCCATCGTTGGCTGGACAAACTCTGTTCACAGACATCAGCATCGATCTGCTGTGACAACGTGCTGAATACACTGCAGACACTACCTATAGCTTCTATTTCACATTACATATTATTCTTCTCCTATTTTTATATTTGTTTTTTACCTTTCTAATAAAAAGGAACCAACTGTGGGTCTTTTCTCATACCAAGAGCAGCTATGTTGAACATTTTATGTTCAATATGTTCAACGTTTACAGTTACATAGGGCCACTTTAAGTAAAGAGCATCTTAATGATACAGAACATTTTTCTGAAATTACACAGATTTTGAGATACAGTTTCTCTCAGACTGCTAAACCTTTGTTCATCGAGACTCTCTGAAATGCTCGTTATACACATTGTCATGCTACTGATCTATTAATTATGCAGTTGCTCCTCTGTTTTTTTATTTGTACAAATTACTATTCCCTCCTTGTGTTTTTACAGACGTGTTGCTGCCATCAGATTCACAATAAGCTCATATTTTCCATGAAATTATAGAATATCTCATCGTCTGATATGTTGTTTATTTTTTATCGGGAATAGCATATGCATTGATGAGATTTGAAAAACATTGCATTTTGGAATCTGGGTTGTACTCACAAAAAAGAATAGAGATCTATCAATAGTGCCGGTCTCTGGTTTTCCCCTGAAGCTGAAGTCAATCTGAGGACAAAACTTGTGGGCTCAGGCGTGTTTTTTCCTTATAATTGGTTGTGTAATAATACAGATGCAATCCTGAGGTGTTTTTTCGAAGGAGTGTGTTAGAAAAATTTAAGTTAACAAGTCATTTGCAGCGACTGGCAGCTTCAAGTGAACAGAACTGTCAGCATATACTGTATGATAATTGGCAGATGTTGAAAAAAGCAGAGTGAAAATGTCACACTCTGTCTCTAGTCCGATTCTATACCAGCTCTAAAACCCACTGCCACAAGAATGAAGGACCACTTCTGCTCATATAAACAGTTCTTTATTGGCAGGCACCAGGGATTTTTAGTTCAGTTCTGTCTCTAGCCAGAGTCTTCAGAAGGGCGGCATCCAGGAGCCACTTAAAGGTGAAGGTCTCCGGGAAAATAAACTTTGTCAGCCAGTGCAAAACTCGAGGAGGCGTGTCTAATGGGGCGTGATATACAAAAGAAACGAAACAAGAAAACATGCAATATCAAAATATATACATAAATACACACAATGGTTCAGAACCAAAAAAAACTAATTGGTCTGGCTATCACAAAAATAAATGCATAGGCAAAAGGTAATGGTGAGGCTTCTCTTCCTTTTCTGTCTGTCCTCTCGCTTCCTGGCATCATCTGCCATGACCTTTCTGTTGGAAGGTCTCCCTCAGAGCCATACTGCCTCACTGTCTAATAAAACTGGCACATTTGGCTTAAACTCGCCGCTGAGTTTCACCTCTGGGTGTCAGATGTGTCAGGTCCAGGTCCATCACCGGCTCGTTCATTTAAAGGACTCATACTGTCAACTTTGCCCACATACTGTATCATCGTTACACCGCCAGTCACAGATGATGGGCTTTTCAGCTCGGCTTGCTGTGCAGGTGATGAGACAAAAGGAATTATTCAGGAAGGGACTACAGAAAGGTTTTGCTCTGTTAATGATCTCCTCTACTAAAGCGTGCTGTTTGTAGAGGGCTTTTCAAATAGGGAAAAGATCCAGAAAGCTCTTTAGATATTTGAAATTATTCCCCCAGTTTAAATCTGATTCTGAGAAGCAGGCTGTGGACATAACCAGGCTTTTCCTCAAGGCGCAGAGGGATATAAGACCAGTGTGTTAGCGGTTAGCACATTTGTTTCCATAACTGATCAACCTACAGTAAAGTCACTGTGCTTCTTCCTGCCAAAAAAACTTCTTCCTGACAATTAAGTTTTCTTAAAGTAAACAATTCTCTTCCCAGCTATCATTTTTTAAATATGTGATCCATACATGTTTCATAATGAAGGACTTCAATTTAATTCTTATACGATCATTTCAAGGCAATTCTACAGACAGTCCAATTCATTGTAATCTAGTTAGAACAAATCTTTCATGTGTTCCACATTAGTCCAATTTTTGCTCATATGAAACACTTATTAGATAATAGAAAACCAACAGATTGCATCAAATCTGATTCAATCTTCCATCCTGAGCTTCCATCCTGAGCTACCTGAGGGGACAGTGGAGAGGAAAACCTTGTCAGTACCACAACCTGGAACTGGTTGATGTGGAGCGGACAGGAAGAGGAGTTAACGGTTCTCAGCAGGCATCGCTTAAAGGAGGCCAGAAATAGAAATGAATGACAACAGTGACATGTATTTATGTATAGAGTGAAGAGAGCAGAGAGGTGCATCATGGGAAGTCCCCCAGCAGCGTAAGCATATAGCATTAGAACTAATGGGATGGATCAGGGTCACTCAATGGATGGGTGTTTATTGTGTTGAATGAACATAAGTATAAATGGGACTAATGTGGATCAAATTGCTGATTTGCTTTAATTGCATTATGTACAATTAGACCTTAATGATATGGATTGAACAGTATCTGTAAAAGTGTCTTGAGATTATTGTCAAATACAAGTAAAGTTGAACAGAATTTAAATGAATTCCTCAAGTTAATTAACTGTAAATGAGGAAAATATGTGTAAACTTGGTAATTTATGATTTGTTAAAATAGTTTCAATTAGTAGGCCAAATATCTACAGAGGAACAGATATTATGATAAATAATAAATAAATACTTCTTTAAGATTACAAAGATAGAGCAAATTTAGTTGCATTCCTGTTTTCACACCAAAGTGTTCACACTAATAGCTGCTCTCTGTGCCCAGAATCCCCATTAACATCAACAATGTCATCTTTTTATCTTTTTTCCAATGATTCTGGCCGTTATCAGTTGAGTTTTGTAGCTCAAGAGTCCTTCAAAGTTTTTCCTGGATCCATCCAAATCCACTTTTTTCACCAACACCTCCACTTTCCCCCAATGTCATTGATGAAACATATAAACAGATGTAAAAATTATATGATAGCTGATAAATAAATATAGTAAGCTATAGTAGGAAGGATCTTACATTTTCTGTTGAAATTTAAGACCTAAGTTGTCCAACATGCCAATCAAAAGAACATTTATTTTTTTAATTTAATTTTTTATTCAGGTTTTATAGGTGTAATCCAAATCAGTCCATTAGTTTTTGTTGTGTTGCTAACAATCAGATGGACGTACAAACAAACATACACTGGCAAAAAACAGAAAAACTCAGACATGAAGCTTTGTCATTAACAACTTTAGCAAAAATGAGAGCAGAAAGCTCCCATTCCAACATCACTCGTCCATTAGACATAACACTAATGAGTAAATCACTGCTGAGTGAAGCACATTTTAAGATCCAAACTCTAACAAAATGTCAACAGCTGCACTTAAATGACTAAAAAAAGTAATTTTTTTCAAATGATATAGCACAGAAAAACTACAAGGAGGAACCTGACAGCTGGTTCATTTACACTGAATAAAAATCAACATTATTTAAACTTTCTCTGGAGTCACCATTGGCTCAGCAACTCAGTCAAACAGCCCAAAATCATATCTGTTCTCCAGCCATGTGAATCGGCTTGATATGAAACTGTAAGTCTAAAGTTTCCGTTTTTATTCTGAGATGGTATCTCCTGACAGGCAGCAGTGCTGTGTAGGTGTCCTCGAGTGAAGTAAACAGCATATTTTTCCTCAGTTGATGACAGATACAGTATGCTGTGACTGCACTCAGACCAAGTGTCATGTGACCAAGAAACATGAACAGAAAAGGAATCAGTGTTTATGACTGTACTTCAGAAGTTTAACAGGTTAATGAATTAATTAACGTTGCACATATTTGGTGAAAACAGATGTTTACAAACCAAGAAGCAGTTTTACAGCTTCTAGTGTAGTAAATAACCCAACTTTTAATTCTTTAAGAATGAAGCATTTATATCTACTCACCATGGGCCCACACATAGATGTATATTTGTGGTTTGTCCCTACTTCTCATAGAATTGGTCCTTGCAGAAGACTGAACAGAGGAAAGATGCAAAGACTACACAAAAGTGCCAAATAAATGCAGTTCCCCCCTCCTCCAGTAGGGGTTGGCTGAGTCAATCTCCCTGGACTCCCATGGTAAAAGGGCAAAATTCACAGCAAAAGTAAACATGCTTCAAAAGGTCAGGTTTACCTTCATGACAACTGTGGGGGGAGTGAATTTATTCCTAATTCATTCGTTTAGATGTTTTTAAATCTGGAAATTTTGCATAATTTGGGCCATTTTCACTAACAAGTGCCAGATAACCAGCAGTTTGGAGGCAGAGGGTAGCATAGTCCTGGTTTTTATGGTGCACTTTAGCTTAAGCCCAGCTGCATGTATTAGCTGGTTATCTTCCGTTATATCCGGTTAGCCCCACCTCATCACCACATCATTAACTCATGACGCTGCCAATATGGCGACGGTGGGAACCTCCTAACAAGCCTCAATTCAGCTTTAGGAACCTATGGATCAAATGAGGGAAGGTCTGTCCTTATGTTTTACAACCAACCAGTGCAACAAACCAAAACAATGTTTCAATATTATCATATTATCACCAGGAAATATATTTTATAGCTATTTTTTTCCAGACACATCAGCCCATAGCAAAAGAAAAAAAAAGCACAAAAAAGTCCCAAACAAAAATAAAACATTCTAAAAACTAATAATGTCCGTATTGGGACAGACATTAGTGCGCCCAAAAGTGGGAGCAGTACCTTGTGTGACTTAGTTTCAGGTCGGTCAAAAGGCATGATGATAATATGTTTTGATTCCTTTAATCAACACATACATTTATACATAAAATTCCTCTATACATGAAAGGTAGGCACATCATTTGATACAAACATGTGGCTTGCACTCATCCATCTTGGAAGTGAAGAGTACTCTGAATGCATCATTAAGCACCACCTGAAGCTTTTTCATTTCAGATTTTCTGAGACTGTACCATAAATGAGCAGTATAAACAAATACAGTACACTCTAAAAAGGGCTGTTTTCTCTTCATCTGTACACATACTAAACTTGCGTTCCAGCATATTTGCTTTTGTGCTTTAAATGGGAAATAATACAGTAAGAGCTGGTACTTGCCTCAACGACTTGCTGTCAGACAAATCTTGATTAATGTGCTATACAAATAAAGTGGAGTTGGAGTTGGAGAGTACTTTTTTGGAAAACATTCTTCCATATGCTACTGCAGTTCCTCTGGTCACATTAAGATGTCTTTGCCATATTTTTATTTGCCTCTTCTACACATATTTCCATCTCAATATATTTTCTGTTTCCGTCTACACAGCGAATCATTTCCCCACGCTAAATCCTCCTTTAAAGCTGCAGTCTAACTCTGAGAGGAGAGCGGACTTAGCTTGGAATTTTGAACAGACACAAGTCTCACGTCACTCACCCTCCCTCCCTGCTGCGCTCAAGTCCTGCCTCCAACTCCCTCCCCCCACCTTCTCCCTGCGGCGCATGCGCAGCGGGTGCGACCACAACGTATACACAACACAACACAACATGGCCAACTCGCCATCGGTTCTAAATCCTTTGAGATCACGAAGCTCCCGTCATTCACAATGAGGGAAAATTGACTAGTGGCAGTGTGGGTGTTTGCTACATAAATACATTTAAGTTGTATGTTAGCAAGGAGTATTGAAAAATGTCAAAATCATTCATTCAGTCTATATTTAGGCCAGCATTGTACCAAAGTTTGTCACTAGATGGCTCTATAATATATAAGTTAATGAGTTCAGCAACTCACTATATTCCAGGTGAGATGAGCAGAAATGAGGATGAATGTGTTGATGAAGGAGCTATCACTTATCTAAACTGCATATGAGTGTAAATTTTGTATCTTTGCTTTATTGTTGGAAACATTAATGACATGGAAGGAACCAGTTGGAAGAATTACCAGACACAGCAATGACTAAATTAAAAACAACTTTTTTTACAAAGTACTGATTATGAATTTTCCTCCAATTAAAATCCAAAATTATTTAGAAATAACAGTCGACATCTGAATGAGAAGAAGAAGAGAAGTTTAATCTTGCTTGTTGTTGTGGTTATCTATTCTCTGGAAGTAAATACTATAGAAATCTAATAAATTTTCAGAAATGTTTTCAGCAGTTTAAAGAACAAACCCCAAAAATCTACTTTTTCCAACACAGTTTAAAATAACCGATCACCTCTGCTTCAGTCAGAGCTGGATAAATGTAAATACTTTTCCTGTATCAAAAACTTGATCTGATGCGCTAACAGGACAGCCTGTGGCAACTGTCCACAAATAAAAAAAAAACAATAATCCTCACCAAACCTTTCAGGACTAAACTGACTCAAATGTAATATGCAAGTCACAATACATTTCTCAGCTACACATTGTCCTGTTGTCTTCATCAGTCCTCCCTCTGTGTCAGAATGTTGTCAGATTTGAAGGTACAGAATTAATTAGGTAAAATATTTTATTAGGTTTATCAATCAAAAATTGATGAAATTCCCAAATTCAGTAATATAACTACATAAATTCAAAACATACTAAGTTATAAGTGAATAAAACAGTGTACAACAAATGACAATAAAATTCCATGAATAAGCTTTTAATAATTGTGAACTTACCTAAAACACAAGAAATGGGGACAAAACCAGTGTAAACTTGTCTCTAATGAAACGTAGCAACGACACTGAAATTTCCTGCTTACAGAATATAAAATCCCTCTATGCTGCATGCTGGTACTGCTCCTCTACCCCAGGCCTCGCCTGAACCAGTGCTGCCAAATCCTCCCAATACGGCCTCTGATGGTGTGTGGCCACACAAGATCCTCTCCTTAAGTCTCTGCAATGTATTATTGAATAGATCAGTAATAAGCTACAAGTGGATCCCAATTTGACTGACTGCTGGGAGAGATTTGCTTATTTAGCAAAGACCTGGATCCTTTCTGTTGAGTTATGATATTACCATATCTGGTACAAATGGCCGGACTTCCCAAACAAAAACTGACAAATACTAAGAATGTAGAGTAAGTATATCCATAAATTAAATGGATAAAACTGAATTTATGTTCCAACAATTAATAACATATACAACATTATTGGTTATTGTATTGTTTGTGAAAAACTTCTTTTTGAAGTGTTTTTATTAGTAATATGTGGACAAACCATGATGAAGATGAAGCGGTGAAGCTTTACCTGCTGCAGCCTCCAGTCACTGTGGAGACTTGCTCATTACTGCCACCATGTGGTGTTTTGGGAAAGTGCCGGAGTTGTGGTTTTACTCATTATTGCCATCTGGTGTTCAAATAAATTGTCTTAAATTATTACAAATTCTGCCTTTAAATAAAAACATTTTCTAACATATATAATACTTTCCTATTTTGCATGTATGAAAAAAAGTGATGAAATACATCACCGTATATATAGCTATCCTGATGATAGCTATATATAGAGTCAAGCATTGACTTCAACACAGTGTTGGACCTGAGGTCAACACAGTGCAGACAGGGCAGAGATAACTTCCATTGACTCATAGGTCAACTGTGAGACAAATGTAATGAGACAGCATCAGTGTTGTACCCATTATTTTAGAAAAACTGAAGAAATGATGCACTGCACTAACAGAGCTTATTATGTGTGCCAACAAGCACATGTTCAGCTACATGTTTGTAATGTTTCCATCAGTTGTGGGTTATTTCATCGCTTTCCAGCTCTGGTTTTATTCTGCTTGTCTCCAAAAAAGCAAGAGAGTGAGAAGAGAGCCGCGGCTGTTGAATATAATATCATGGCATCCATCTATATTCTCCTTCAAGTGCTGCTTCATCGCAAAATGTATTGTAGTTTCTTATAACAATAACTCACTACCACCAAGGAAAGACATGAATAATGTCCATAAATTATCAGAAGAGAAGATGGAGAGCTGGAGGAAGTCTCATTATGTCTGTGCTTGAACAGTGCATTCACACCTCAGCCTGTTACCAGTGAAAAATGCTGAATGATAAATAGATTTGAACATAAAACAAAAGAAACTTTTTGACATGAATAGGATTGTTTATTTTTTTTGTGATTGAGGGGTGTGTGTAATTTTTTCCACAATTTCAGATTGTTTCAGTTGCTTCTTTAAATTTCTGTTTAGAAAACAGCTAATTTTGATCCACTTGTAATCTGCATCCAAATGTCTGAGCCTCGTCCCATGAAAAGTTCTATTTCACCAAGTAATACTAAAGCATACTGAATTTTGTTTGCAAAGTATGTCACTCTTACTGTAAAACCTGTATGAACATGTTCTTCTTATGAAACTTTGAAGTTTGTGACCATTCTCATTTGTCACAATTTCCATAAATATCTAGCATTAGATTAGTCTGAAAAACAGGATTGTGCTCACGTGCATAGAGTTTGACATATTTGTAAAAAAAAATGCATGGGAATTTTCCAAATCTTTTTTAAAGTGAATAAGGGTCAAAAGTGATATTAAGTATTACATAAAACTATAATCATATTGAAGACATGACTAGATAACATGGTGTAAAAAATCATCATGACACAGATGATTCTTAGGCATATTTTTCCATGAATCCTGATTAAACCAATCAGTTGGTCAAATTACACACCTCTGGACCCCAGTATCTCGGAGGGACAGTGTCTAGCTTTGGATGGCATTATCTTGGCCTCCATAATTGCAGTCAGGAACCTTGAAATTATTATGGGCCAGTCTCTGTCCTCAGACTCACGTATAAAACTGCCTTCTTTCACTTATGTACCCTGACATTGCCCCAAAAAAGTGACATCTTGTTTTAGAGCATACTATATGTGTCAAACTCTGGCCCGAGGGCCAAATTTGGTCCACAGTGTAAATATATTTGGCTCGCCAGGCAACACAAAATGATTACCAAAGCTGGCCTGCCGGTTTTATACGTTGCATGTACTGCTACTAAATGCCCCAGAATGCTCTGCTGAGGTTTTTGCGCCAAAACACCAAAGCATTAGTCAGAAATGTCTGGCTGAGTAACACCTTAGCTTGATCCTGAAGATTTTCTAACCTCCGAGCGTGAGCCCCAGACACTGATAAACTAGCATCAAAGAAGAGATGCAGGTATCCAGCTTAGACACATCAGAGTAGGTCAGTGTGTTGCAAACTGAGCTGTAATCAACGTTTTCTTCATGGACCTTTTCTTGTTTCTTTAAGGACTGAGCTCGAATGGCTACACATTCATTGAAGGGTATTATTATGATTAAATTGGTTTATTATAGTTATTTTTTTTCAAGATGTATAATTTGTCCATGGAAAAAAAAACATTAATGTTGAAATTTAAACTGCAAGGCTGTAAAAAAGGGTAATACAATTTTTATTTCGATTTTATTTGAGGCCACTGAGGCTTTTTTTAAATTAGAAAATATATTTTGCATTTGTGCAATCTTAAGTTAATATTTTTTTATAGTATTAAGTTTTTCTCATTCCATTTTCAGTGTTTAAGCAAAACTTGTTTGTGTGTGTACAAAAAGGTTCATTGTTATGAGGAAGATTATTTACATGAACATTAATATTGGCCTGCAACTTAGTCCAAGTTTGATTTTGGCCCACTGTGGATTTGAGTTTGACAGAATGCAGAAAAAGAAGTCCATGGATTTGTTTCTCACAGATTGAACTATTTTGTCCAAAACATGTTCTGAACAGCCTCCATTAGATCCAAAATTGTGAAGGATATTGAGGAATGCCCCATGATGCATTGAGTGTGTTTGTCTTTTTCTTTTTTAAAAGAAAAGTCCAAACCCATACAATTTATATTCACAAAGGTGTAAGTAACTTATTAAAAATACTCAAGTTACTGTAATTAAGTAAATTTTTTTGGGTACTTGTACTTGTATTTTTGCAAAGTGTGTAATTTTAGTCATACTCGAGTACAATTTATACCATGTAATCTACTTTGCTACTTTTAAAATCATAAATTGCTACTGAGTGCACGCATTATTTGCACGTCATTTTTGCACATAATTTGCTATTCATTTCTTTACCATTTCTTTTTTCCTTTGTGCATTTGTTCCATACATTGTGAATTAAATCAAATGCCCGCTATTGACGACACAATAAAACATCCAAAAGTAATTAATACTTGAGAAGAGTACTTTGTAGTTTTACTGGAGTATTTTTTTAAGACCACTTTTACTTGTTATTGAATACAATTTTACACAATGTAACAGTAGTTATGCTTTAGTACAAATTGTCAATACTCTTTCCACCTCTGATTATTCGTGTGATATGGTTATAATTACTATTACTTTTACTAAATTAGATAAATGCATATACAGAATTTATAATTTACAATTTACACAAAGATACTGTAAAATCGTCAGTGGCAAGAATGCTAAAAATGTAACAAACGGATGGAGCACATGAAGGTAGGCATGTTTACCCATGACTGAAACTTGATTTCATGTTGTATTGTGGGCTTGCCTCGCTATGTTCTGACCAAATGACCGGTTCTAAGTTTGAACATAGAAAATAGAATTCACGCCACAATGTCAGGAACTCAAGTTTTATGTTTCCAGTGGCTGTAAGAAAATATGGACAGACCTTGTGTCACGTGACCTGTAGGTTTGTGGTAGGTTTGTGAGTAGCTGAATTGAGGCTCATTGAGAGGAAGTCTTGTCACTCCCAGTAAAAATGGGCAACGAAGTGGTGCTGAGATGAGGGCTGTGAGTAGGGTGGCCATTTCCATAACACCAAAAAGGAGGACATTTTTCTAGACTTAACACAGCTAGAATAAAAACTAAAAAAAAAAGTCAAGTCCATGCATAGCATGACTCTAATTCTACTCACCAAAGATGTGAAGGTCTACTTCTTATATTTTTGGCCTTTCCTGGCTGCTTCCAATAGTTTTTTGTTTGAGAGAATTTTTCTGTACATGTCTGTACACTCAAACCTGAAGTTGACACAAATTTGCAGCTCTGCCTTGACAGTGTCCACATCAAGACGATTTCTCTCATTTCTCCAAGCTGATTTCATCATTGAAAAGATGTGTTCTGTATGTGCATTGCTGCATGGAATGGAGAAGATGTAGGCGCTGACTTTCTTCAGGTTCATGAGTGGGACATCGGCTTTGGAAAACAGCTTCAGATACCGCTCCTCACTGTGACAGCTTTCCATTTCGGGGCAGCTGAGGATGGCTTCTACCATTCCATATTCCTCGTAGAGTCCATCCACATCATTGTTTTTTAGTGTGCAGCCTTGGACTGCATCACTGTACTCTTCATAAGACACAGCAGTTGTGAGGCTGAGCTTTGACATTTTGCTGTGAAAACTGTTCTCAGAAAAGTCATTCCTTTCACTCACATATTTCTTTGCTCTTTCATAAAACTGAATGAAATCAGCTTCACA
>JAVQJG010013636.1:0-29768 GCA_036024015.1 Craterocephalus amniculus
AGGGCATCACCATAGAAATGCCTTAATCTGCTTATTCAGCTGGGTTTTGACAGGTGAATGAGAGAATTGTACTGCAGCATGGAACATTTGTTTAGCATGAAAAGTGCATGGAGGCAAACCTGAATTAATTCCTATGCATAAGCACATTTTGAAACTTTTTGTGTACACAAAGCCTCTGTGTCACATCTGGTTAGCGTGACTGACACAATCTGTATTTATATTTACTTAGCACGATCTTAGCACTTGCCATAACTACATCGATGACCAGCAGTCCACCTGTTCAAACTGTATCCTACTCCTTGAATTTATGCTTGTGTTGTTCTCTCAAATGTACGTCGCTTTGGATGAAAGCGTCTGCTAAATAACGGTAGTAGTAGTAGTAGTAGTAGTAGTAAAAGTGTCGATCACAGCAAAAATATTTCCAAGATCAATAAATGCAACCATGCAGTTACATAAGATGATCACGTTTTAACTCTCAGCAGTCCGCCTGGAGGATTTCCTTTTACCTGTGGGTTTTGAGGGTGAAGGCAGGTCTGTTTTGACGAAGAAGAGAAGCTGCAGTAGGCAAGCAGAGCGTCGGCTGAGCTGCCCTGGTTTGGGTCGATGTAGTACATTCCTGCAGAGGCAAAAGCTCCATGAGATTAGACAGTACTGACAGGAAGACACGAAAGATACAGAGAATACAGCAAACACACAGGACTGTACAGAAATATTCGCTAGTACAGCCAAGGACACAAAGAAGTTGATGTTTAATCAGAAATAGCTGTAATCATGAAGCATTATTCAGTTTTTCATAGCATGTATGGAACTGACTTTTAATAAAAACCTAAATCTCTCAAAGAAAAATTAGTATTTTTTTGTAATCATGATGTATTGAACATGATTATTAATAATTATTAGCCTTTTAGCTTCTTTTTTTGAAGCCTATCCAACTTTAATTTTCCCCTTTTCTGTCATAAATGAAAAAAACAGCAAATGCTTTAAGACATATAAAACGAATATAGACCAAAATTCCTTTTTTTTTCTTTTAACTTATTGCTTATTCATGTGATGCAATACGCTGCGGAGCATAAATAATCTGTTTCAGTGGATGCTGTTACATGCACTTTGACATAAGTTCCTGGGAAGTGTTGGCAAACAGCATCAGTAAACCAGCACAGAAAATAAAGTTTAGCATCTACGGTGCGTTTACTAACCTGGAACAAGCTAATAAGCCTGAACAAGCCGGAGAAACTGAGGAGGGAATCTCATCATTCAACAATAAAGAAAAGTATCAAAAGCATCTCAGCTTGTCAAGCTATTGTAATAACATCTGCAGAACATAACAGGTTATGGGCATTTATTCATATAATTCAGTAAAATATCTACTGTACAAAAGTGTTTTAATGACTGTGGAATGATTGAAAAGAAAAAGCAGCAGAAACTACAATAATGAAGCAAATGTGTGATAAACTAAAATGAGTTAATGACCCCAGGTGTCATTAAATTAAAACTCTGAGCAAGGAGGTTAAATCAGTTCTTTGGAAATGTCTTCATTCATATTCAAATCAACAAAAATCTCTTTAATCCTTTATTCTGTAGGTTTTGCTTTAAGTAATAAAAAAGTCAAATAAACAACCCTGAGAAGCAAAAGTGTATTAAATTCCTGCATGCTGCCATGGAAACACAGTCATTGTGTTTGAATAAACTATGTATTTGTGTTATAGAGAAGCTGTGGAAGATCCTATTCAAATTTCCACAGCAAGAAATAAACCAGGATCTCAGAGTTTGACCAGCTCTGAGAGCCAGGATTTAGGTGTCTTTAATAAATCCTTGTTACCATATAAGAGTGCACGACTCTCATGAGACAGAAACGGACTGAAACAAGACCAAAGCTGCATGAAGCAAAGTGGCTTGCAGAGTGCCAGATGCCATTGTGGCTTAGATTAAACGGAGTTTCTGACCGCTGCTGAACTCAGGATGGCAGAACCAGAGCTCCAGGCAGGTGGTGGCGGGACGCTCCTTGCTGCCGTCGGGGGGATCCAACAGCAGCCGGAGATCCTGCTGCAGGGAGTCCAGCAGCGTCTGGATCAGGGGGTAGTTGGGCTTATCGGACATGTACATCAGCTCCTGCACATGGGGAAGATTTGAAGTGCACTTTATTTAATATCACATCGAATCATGTCCAGCCATTCCAGGAGAAATACTGAAATCTATCCATTTTTCCATATTCCAGTTTTACTTCTGATCGGGTTATTTTGAATATTAATAAAATGATTATACTGCAGATGAACATAACTTGCCTTGAGCTGAGACAGGGTCATGTTTAGTGATGGTCCTGGAGGACCAGGAGCACCAGGTGGACCCTAAAAAGCAAAGATGCAACATGATTATATCAAATAAAAATAAATAATAAATAAAATTTAATAAATGTTTTAAACAAATAAATATTGTATTCTGTTAAACTGAAGTGTAAAAAATGTACAGTTGTGTTTTTTATGACTCCTACTTGTTTACTTTTGCATCAATATTTATAGAAAAATCTTTTTGCAGCTTCTCCTGAGAGTTCACATTTGCATGTATGTAAATTATATTTATCTTGCACAAAAATGATAATAATGATCTGTTAACCTGAGCAAACTTTACTGCAGATATCTTTTCATTAGCTCTGGTAAACTCACCGGGAGCCCCCTCCTCCCAGGCAGGCCGGGCAGACCTTGGTAGCCTTTCAACCCCTGCAGGAACAATTAAACTTAATGAGTTCTAAAGAGAAAATTCACCCTTTAAATGTTAGAACACTGAACTGGAAATAAATAAAGACTCAAAGATCCGACTGCATTACAACAACTGAAATTTAGGAGCATCTCTGTGTATAAACAAGTAAAACCTTTCAGACTGTGTTGACATGAAAAGTGTTTGGTGTGCAGGAGTTGATGACATCATACCTGTAATCCAAACAAACCCTGCAGCAGAAGAAAAAGAATAGAGGATAAAGTTTGCATGGCTGTCTTCACTTCAGGAGAGTAGGGTTTATATAATGTTGAAATTTAAGGACCAAAAAAAGTCCAGTTGCCCTTACAAGCATTTTCTATAAATGCAATATAATCCGCATTATCAGGAAAAACTCTTAACTATGCTCATATATGAGAACTGTGTCCTAGTGTGTAATCCAAAATAATTAAGTATTCATACGAATACCAAGATAATAATATTCATCACCATTAAGTCAAATGAACTATTTTTGCATTTTTAATTTCAAGTAAATAAATTAAAATGAAGCATTTAGAATAATAAATCATTTGAAAAATATATTTCTATCAATAAAAAAGAAAATTAGGGATGTTCTGAAACTAAACCTTTCAGGTCCCTAACGTCACATATCTTCAGCCTTGGAATTAACACAACATCCAGGATTTATTGCGAAATGTGCCAAACAAAAATTACTCATATTATGACATTTCTAGTGAGATAGAAGTAGCTGAAGAGATCGGTGTACAGGGTGTGCATGTATGTTACATTTTAACATTTATTTCGCCTGATAATGTGGTGGGCTGAAAATACCAGACACATTGCCAAAAAGTTGAGGGATGTTTGCGGTGTGCAGTGTGTGTGCTGATTACAGGAGGCTAAAAGTGTTAAGAAAATAATGGGAGTATGAAGCCAATTTCAAGAGTTAATGAATGTTGTGCTTTATAGTCAATGCTCATTAAGTTATACAAATGTGTTCTCATCATAATGTTAATTATCGTTATAATTACTTATTTAGACTTCAAAAGTTACCACCGACCATTCCATACTTTACTGTTTTGTTTTTTTTAAGTATTCATTATAATTATTGAAAGAATAAAGAGAAATGAACAACTTCACTGCATCTTTGCACTGCTGAAGCTATTGGTGGTAAAAGTTACCCCCCCCAGTGGTTCTAGTGTTCAATGTGACAATAAATTCTCAGAGGAAACTTACAGGCAGTCCAGGCATCCCTGGAAAACCCCTCTGTCCTGGTAAACCAATGTTCCCCTAAAACAGAAAAGAAGAAAAATCTTATTCAAACATTAGAGTTAGCGGTGGTGTGACTGACTCATATAACTCGCATCAAATACTATGATTAGCACGAACAGAAGCACCGGGATGACGACTGCACACATGACCAGCTACATCTGCTATTTTCTGATGCTGAAACTCACATTAATGTCGCTACGTTTCACAGTTTGTCAGCTGGTGCTGTAGATGTACTATTTAGAGGAACTTAACATTAAAGGAAGACCGTGTAACTTTTGGCCACTAGGGGTCCTAAACCTGTAATTTCCCCATAAACTAAACTTTTGACCTAAATATCAGCCTATGAGTACTAATGGGTGATTTCTGGAGTCAGTACAGTGTTTGACACATGTCGGCGCTCTGAGGGGGCTATCCTCTTCAGAAACCAGACATTTTAACTCTGCATGAGTGAATTTGTCTCTCATTGGATCACATGACCTGCAGTGCTTTGCTCTACAGATATAAAACCCAGTCGGCTGTGCTTATTGCTATTTTCTCCTTAAAAGTTTGTCAAATCTGAACAAAGTAAGAGGACAAACGCGGTCTCTGAGGCGCTCAGAGGGAGAGAGACTGTTTAATTTGGTGTTGTGCAGCCTGTGAGAAGTTACAGGGTTTGGCCCCCTAGTGGCCAAAAAGTACACAGTATACCTTTAAGTTACTATAAGGAGCTCCTCTCAGGTGATGAAAGAAAAGTGGTAGACATTAGGTTCTTATCAAGAGAGGTTTCCTCAGTTGTAACTTCCATCAACACCTGAGAGTTTAGAAGAAAACGGGTCATAGAGTTTTTAGGTCCCATGGGTGTCATGTTTGGTGTCATCCAACCTCTGACTTGTAAGGTTGTTGCCAGCTCTGATATGTTTCTGTCCTCCTGACTACCCGGGTAAAAAGTTCCTAGATCATAATTCTTTTAAATCCCAAATTGTTTGGAAATTAATGAGAATACTATGCCCTTTTTATTTTGTTATTTATTAATAAAGAGGTTTAAAGATATTGTGAGTCCACTACAGTGGACATTGGAACTCCATACTTATGAAACTATGATGTGTAGTCATCTTTTTTAATTGAAGAAAATTGTTAATGCTTCATCCGGGAGCAACTTGAATTTAAGGAACTTGAATATAGTCATATAGTCAATCACCTACTTTCCCTTTTCCTATAAAATGTTCTTTCAGTGATAGACACCATATTTCTTCACAAGAAAGAGGACATTCCCAAGACTCAACCCTTACATGCATTATATCATCTAAAAGCCCGAAACGACCACTTTAGAGGACAAAAAGAGCTAGTTCTGTTGCATGCAGGGGGATGGAGATATTCAGGTTTAAATACGTCCTCCACAGAGGACAGAAGAGAACAACTAGGAGTCAGGAATATAACACCATGTTGTCCATCCAGTTAAGATTACGGTTTTTAGAAAGTCCTGTTAGAAAGTCCTGGCTCTGTTGGAAGCTGCTGATTGGTCAGCCCAGAAGGCTTGAAACCTCTCAGTCGGTTAGAACTGAGGAAACTTTCTGGATGAGAGAAAACAAAAAGTTGTTGTTTTTGTAACAAATGGAAGAAACTGCCAGTAGAGATTAAACTTTCACCAAACGTAGAAACTTTTAAGTCCAAGTTAAAAACGTTCCTTTTCTCATGTATCTATGAATGAAATCTGCACGGTATCTTTTAACTTCTCTTGCTTTTAATTTTTTAAATGATTTTGTGTTCAAATTATTTCATTGTATTTTTTCTTGTATTTATGCTTTTAATGTTTTATGTAAAGCACACTGAATTTTCTTGAACTTGAAAATGTGCTTTACAAATAAACTTGTCTCGCCTTTTTTCCGAAAAAACTAATTTAGAGTGGAGGATGACCTGCATGAAGAACAATAGTTCCGATGGGGTTTAATAACTGGGTTGTGGGCTGTAGCTGAAAAGATTGTGTTATTTCTCCAACTAAATAATCTCTTTACATACATATTGATACATCACATGCTCACAAATACAGGGAAGAAATGAAATATTTAAAAACTGATACAAAGAGGAACTGCTGTGAAATGAAGATGTCCATGCATGTGGACTGATTCAGGCCGGCTCAGGTGGGTTCTGGCCTGAACGCAGACAAGCTGTTGTCTGCTATGTGTGTAAAAACTCTTCAGACCCTGGGCTCAACAGCCTCACGCTCAACGAGTGAAGCGGCTTTACTTTTTTTACCTGTTCTCCTTTTATCCCCGGTGGACCTGGCCACCCTACTGGACCACGCACACCCTGAAAAAGACAACAATGTTATGCTGGCAGTGTTTCTGACAGACACCATGAATAAAACAGAAGAACTTTCCCTTCATTCTCAGACAAGAGGTTTTCTTTCCTGTATTTCCTCCAAATTCTCAGTTATTTGTTTTTCAGACACAAAGATCTGCCTTCAACAGAGAATGAGAAGAGAAACTCGGTGAAAATGAGAGCAGAACCTACCTTTTGTCCATCACGCCCAGGTGATCCTGACAACCCCATGTCTCCTTTCTCACCCTGAAGACACAAAAATTCACATGAAACCTTCTATGCTGAAACATTCAAGGAAAAAGTGGCTTAAAAAGTTCATGTGTTCATGTCCAACTGGGTTAAACTGCTGCCAGATGAACCAACTAAATACGGTGAACCTGGTCTTATTGTGAAGGCGTGACTGGCTTTAATGTAAATGTTAAAACTTCAGAGGGATCTCAGTTGTTACAGCAGGAAAAATTGAAACACCTGATACAAGAGAAATCCTCTCATTAATCTGCAGGAGATTAATGTGACCGTTTCACACCAGATCTTAGAGTTTTATCATCTAGATTGTTGACTCATGAAATTATGTGAATTTTCACAGTGCAAATGTGGGAGCACTTTCAGGGAACTGACTGGGTTTAGGGAGAAAGATGCAGCTTGCATTGCTTTAAGAATATTTTTATTTCTACAGTTTTTCTCTGAACAAATCCTCTGTCTGAATTAGAGGCACGACCAGACCATAAATAAACTCTTTTAATTTAATTAAATGTTTATTGAACACGACATAACAGACCAGTGGTTCTCAATATGGGGGTTGGGCCTTCATGGGGGTCATAAGATCATCTAAGAAATAACTTTAAAAAATATTTAGCATGCATTTATCAAATTAATTTGGAATTTGTATCAAAATTAATTCATATCTCTCATAACTTTTAAACACATTATGTGTATAAGGTGTGGGAGTGCGGGGGCTTGACATGCGAAGGATGATGTGTAGATGGAATATGCGTGGGTTGCTTATGTATTCACATTTATATTGGATGCTTTATACAAAAGACTAAGCAATGTGTGTAGTTGGGGTGTTCGTGCTTGTCAGCTTCTCATGTACTATTAGACAAGACGTATTGTATGTGCTTCATGTGATATTTGAGTGTGACAAAAAGATACCAAAACAGCATATAGGATTTAGTAAGTTTTGTACTTTTCATACTCCTTTTTAAACATGTAGATTGCTTTCACACATCCCATATAAAAACTCTGAATGATCTCAGTAAGTCTGTCACAACTGAAATCACTAAAAAACACTTGTTTATAAAAATCACTAAAACCTCCTAATTTATGAAAATTCTGACCATTTTCAAACCTTTTATTTAGCGGATGATCCATCTGTCATACATCATACAATTAATCACTTTCATTAAGGGATCGTGAACACTGACATGTTATCTTGGGGGTCGTGTCTCACAACATTTGAGAACACCTGTAATAGACAACAAACTGGTGCAATCTGTTCTTTAAACTTTGATGGTGTTGGTTTTCACCATCAGGCAGGAGGTACAGGACCATAAAGACAAGGACCAACCTCTTACAGAACAGTAGCTGCACTTAATGAATAATTCACTAATTCTCTCTCAGCTCAGTGGATATGTGGGAACGCACAGCAGTGTTTTTAAATTTAAATGCATTGCATGCTTGTTCTATTCATACAACTGTGGTACTAAATAATCTACTCATTTCACACAGATCAGCAACGTCTCTCCCTGCAGAGTCACAACTGTTTGTGAGAAGCATGAAGGTACATTTTCGGGGGGCACTACCCACTCTTCTGGCCGTGGAGTTCATCCTACAGAAGCACCATCTTTACGAGTTACACCTCGTTGTAAAGGTGACTAATCAGGCTCGTACTGTACAGTACTACAACAGCTGGTCATGTTACAGGAAAGAAATAACACAAATTTACTGCCTTTTTGTGCAAATGTTGTTCATATATCCTAGAGGGGAAGCTATTAGCATTTTTAGTGGAGGTAATAAGCAATGCATAAATGGTATTAGTCTTTTTTATGACATATTTAAATTATTGACTTGTACGACATGTTTATAAAAAGAATGATAAATTAATTTCAGCGGTTTATTTAAACGTGTCATGGCTCAGCAGAAGTGTGAGGCTGGAACATTTAGCTGCTTTTACCTGTAATATGTAACTTTAAAGGCTCCATAAAAAAGCAAACAAAAAAAAAACATGCTGTTTTTTCTTTCAGTGGTTCTCACCTTTTATTCAGACATGCCTGTGAAAGTAACGGGGAGAGCCACCGTGAGCTCAGAATCAATGAATCATCCATGAAGAGCCACCGTTTACTTACAGCAAAGCATTGGCTCGTAGCCCCGTCAGGCTTTACCTGCACCACCCGGGCAGCCAAGCTCCCATCAGTTTGATGCATTAACAACATTTATTTCATCAGAGGACGACGTCTCTACAGAGTCGTGGCTGTTTGTCAGAGGAAAAGCCGAACACATGAAGCTCTACAAACACTTCCAGAATTATGGCTGCTGCTTTGTCATCTTTAACATTCAACCACACAGCTTGAACACTTTTGTCCTGTTTGATTGGTTTTGGGAAAAGAGGAATAATAATCCTGTATGAATATGTCCTGAAGACACCGTGAGACTACAACCAAAACACTTTATATGAGCAGACAGCTCAGAATGACAGAAGAGATGTTCAGTTACTAAAGAGCGTATACTTATAAGACTAATACGGCTTTCCGGCCACTGCAGAGTTACTGATCCAAGCTTTTACCTCTAGATTTCATTATTGTCTTACTCTTCTTTCTGGTCTTCCTAAAAAGACTATGAATCCACTCCAGCTGATCCAAAACTCATATAACAGCAGCTTTAAAGTCTCTCATCTCTGCACTTGTGCTAGTAAATTGAATTTATGATGTTTTATTAGTTTGTAAAGATCTAAAAAGTTTTAGTCTGAAGAATTTGCCCACCTAGCTTTTAGTTTAGGAGCCCTCAGGTCATCAGGCTCTAATTTATTCTAAAGTTGGGGACCTTGCCAGTAAAGCTCTGCATTAAGTATATTTTCATAGCAGTCATGTTCTGTATTTTATTTTCTTATTTTCTAATTTCTTATGTTAAATCTACTTCAGTATTTTCTGACTGTGCTTTATCAGTTCATTAAGTACTTATTTAACACATTCTTTTTACTATTAACGTGTTTAGGTTTTTAACCACTGCTTCTACTCATTAGTTATCTCATTTTAATTTGATTTCATTTTTCATTTACTATAATTTCACTTTGATTTTTTACTGTATTTTATTCTATTATTTCATTCAAACAACTTTTCTCTAAATTTCCAACGTCTTAGTTTGTGTTATACTATCGGTGAGGATTTAGATTCATCAGCATCATGTTACGCGTGTGAGAGAGAGGGAGAGACTCGTGAGCATGTGGTCTATGGATAGGTAAAGATGGTTTTGTACTATTATGTAATAACTATGTAAAGCACTTGGTGTTGCATCTTTTTAAAGAAAAGAGCTTTAGAAATAAAGTGTGATTGATTATATAATGCGATGAAGTGAGCCTCTGATTCCATAAATGGTCACAGTCAAAACATAACTTGGATTGTTTTTGCTGCTCTGGTTTTGATGTAGACTTTCCTTGTTTACATGTTACATCCTGCAACCAGAAGCAGTGGAAGAAGCCTCCTCCACCCACCTCCTCGCTGCAAAAACTCACTGCTAAGGCTCATTATTCCATGCTGGGTTTAAGTTTAGATAATGTAGCTTCAGTATTCGTCAACTCAATACAGTTACAACTGATTTCATGTCAGATTTAAACCAGGTGCTGCAGCAGTTCCCACTTTTATCTTTGACCATATAAGATGTGATGTGATGAAACAGCACCAGGTCGGTGATTCCAACACACGCAGCTGCCACCAGATTTATGGAAACAGAATGATGTGTTCTTTCTATTTAGTCTCATGATAATTAGTATTTATTTATCTTTTCATTCAGTCATTCATTTGGTGTAACAGTTCATAAAACAAAAGATATACAGAAAATCTTTCTAATCTTTCTAAAATGTGGCAAGGTGTGTGTTCCAGAACAGCAAAAAGGAGTTGTGCTTTAATAAATAAACTTTGTGCTTTGGATTGAAATGCATCTCTGGTTTACCTGATTCCCCTTTTCACCTTGATCCCCGGTCTCTCCCCGTAAGCCAGGTAGTCCCTTGGTTGAAAAACAAACAAATGCAAAACAGACAAATCAATGAGGCATCGACTCATTAATAAAATGCACCTTATTACTTTTCAGAAAGTTTCCTCTACAAATAATTGAAGTGGAGGAAGAGACTTCAGGGCTAACAGGTGACTATGGTCGCTAAAACATGGCTGTCAGGTTAAGGAATAGACCTACTCACCATGGGTCCAGGCCATCCGATGAAGCCCTGCGGTCCGATGTCTCCAGTTTCCCCCTTAATGACAAAACATACACTGTCAGCTCACATGTTACGCACTCAACCATGTGATGCGTTACCGGATGTCCCACCTTCGGTCCCCGGTCCCCCCTGGTCCCCCTGGCTCCGGCCTTCCCCCGTTTTCCCTGTGGATCAGTTTGACATGTTTTATGTGGCTCTGCTTTTACTTTCTACTTAATTTACATATATTTAAAGTCCTCTTTGCAAGATTTATCTCTTTTCTCTTACAAATCTGTGCTGCATTAGAAATAAAACCTTAATGTTGCTTTGACCTGAAAAGTTTTTAAAGCTGAAGCAGAGCGGCCTTACCCTCCTCCCAGCAGGACCAGTTTTCCCTGCTGGTCCAGTGTCCCCATCATCTCCCTGTTAGATTGAAATGCAAAGTGATGAAGGAGAAAGTTCGGGGCACATTTTATTTGGATGGGGAGATAAAGCTGCTTTTTCTAAAACAAAAATACATTTGAATGAGACGGTTCCACTACAGCCGATAAATAATTCAGAATGATAACATTAATTTGCTGTGAAAGGATAAAATTCTACCCCCAATGCAAAGTCTAAGGGGTCAAACTGGAACATCATAAAAGAGAAGAAAAAAAAAACCTTAACAGCAATCTATCCTCCATTTAAATCTATCTCCTATCCATACTTCCCCTCCCCCCGTTTGTCCCTGATAATTTAAATATTGCATCTTCAGGCAGTGAATAGAAGCATCAAACATAAGCAGGTCATTTTTAACCGCTTTAAATCACTTTTACCTTCTCTCCTTTCATGCCATGTTTCCCTTCTGGTCCTGTTTTTCCGTTTGCGCCCTAAAAAAAAAAGAAATAAAACTCCATTTGTTTTCAGATAGCTACACATAGTACTTCTGTAACAGCTTTTTCTAATCTAATATCAACCATGACTAAAGGATGGATACACTGGATATGGTGTCACATTATTTTTCCCATTTAACCCAGAATGAGAGCAGAATTTTAGAGCAGTTTACAAGACAACAAGCTTACCTCTTTGGCAAACCAAACAAACAAAAAAAAATCCCCAGATAATCAGAGCTGGAGCATATTTCTGTAGTACTCTGTCAGTATTTTTCAGACCCCTGTTGCAGAAACCCTCTGTAGGCATGTCTGACCACTGGTATTCTTCAAGGAACATCAGCTCCAGGAACATTTCTGCTGGTGTTGATCCTTATGAAGTCTATCCCAGCAGCTACAGTATGAGCGGAGAGGGAGGGTACACCCTCGACAGGTCACAGTACAATCTTTACACCCTTCAACAGATTTTTGACCATATAATGCTGCATGCAGCATATTTGAAACAGTTTCTGAGACCTGTTGACTTTATGGCTTTATAAAAACCATGATGCACATCATCCAATATTTGTCTTCTGCTCCCAGGTGGAATTCTTTTCCACTACAGGAATTTCGACATGGAAAAAAAAGTAAAATATTTTTTTCAACAATTTGTTAAAAGGACAAATAAAGACTTCATATAGAAAATAACCTTTCTTAAATCCTTTCAAGGATAAACATCCTGACTGCATGATGCTGCCAACACCACAGAATGGGTCAGAGGAGGGTGCACCCATGCTAACGGTTTTACACCAGTTGCAGTTTAAGTTGAGAATACATTCTTCCAAATCAACCAAACCATCCTTTATCCTTTTTTTGCAGGTTTGTTATGGCAAAGTATTCTTTCCATTTTCCTCAACGGATCTCAAAGCTTTGATTGCCAACTGGTTCTCTTTATGCCGACTCAGTGGTGGCCTTGCTTTTGTAAAAGGGAAAAGGCGGGGATCCTATAGGATGGATTTAGAGCTACCATTTTACATATATGGTTTTTAGGTTGTGAATGCACGGCGAGAACATTAAGCATTAAAAGCTTCCAAAGTAGGGGCCTTCTTGCTGTGAGGTTACAGTGCTAACCACCACATCACTGTGCAGCCTCTCTCTTCACAGCACATGCTGTTACTGTACAATCCCACCCTGGGATAGTCAGGATTTATTCTTTGCAGTGCAAAACTTCCACTTTTAAAATGATTGCAATGTGCATCATGCATGCTCAGTGTTGAGCCAACGTTCTTTTTTTTTTATTGAAGAAATCACAAAGTAAACCACAAACTGAAAACTGTAGCCTATATTGACAACATACAGTCATTATTGTGAAAGTGCTTTTAATGTTAATCATAGGCACATTACTGAATCTGAAGTTCATTTGTTTACATTGTTTTTTCCCCCCAATTTGGGTAAATTGAATAATTTCCCACAGTGGTTGAAAAACACTGCTCTAGTTGTTAGTGAAAAGGAGAAGTGGGAGTAGTGAAGTGCTGGCCAGTGTTGCTAGCGGATAATCCAGATTAACCAGAAAACATGGTTCAACTAACTATACAGACCCAATGAATTATGGAAGCAACAGCAGCCTGAACAATAATTTAGGGATTTACTTCACATTGTGACAGTTATTTATTTTTTGCAGGATGTTTTTTTTTTTAGATTAGTTCCACTTCATTTAGTCTGGGTCCACTATAAGGTCCCAAAAAAGCCTTTTTAAATGACTGTTTGCTGTGAAAGAAAACAGGAAACATGTCAAGTGGGCAAATCTTTTTACAGGACTCTGCATTTAAAGCAGCTGCTCCTGGAAAAATATCATTTTAATCCTCTGTGTTTTTGACACTATAATGATGCAGACACTTACAGGCGCCCCTATGGGACCTGGAGGACCCAGGGGTCCCATCTCTCCAGCAAACCCCTGAAAATGAGATGTAATAAGCAGGTAAGTGAGACCTGAAAACAAACTCTAAATCCATCTGAAGATTTGTTTTGGAATGAGAAAACAAATCTTTGATGCAACTCTGCAGTGGTTAAGCTCTCACCTCAAGCCCTGGCAGACCTGAAGGGCCTTGAATTCCAGGAAGACCATCCTCACCCTGCACATGTAATCAGAAATACTGAGGTTTATTTGAGATGTTTGCATTAAATATAAATAGAGATCACATCAAAGCTATATTAACCTGTTCCCCTGGTGGGCCTGGAGCTCCCGGCTCTCCCTTCTGTCCATATTCACCAGGTTCTCCTTTGGCTCCTTGATCACCTTGAGGTCCGATTCGTCCTACTGGACCCTACCGTGTATGCATGACAAAATGTGATATTAACATCTACTGGTTAAAAAAAAGGAAAACATTATATTTTGTAATATTTTACTAGAGGACACTTACAGGCAGTCCCAGTTTCCCGGTGTCACCTCTGACTCCACGTGGTCCACTTAATCCCTATGAAAAATGGGGAAAAAAAGGTAAAATTAAAGGTTTTCCTGAAATTTTGTAGGTGCTTTTTCCCCAAAGTGAATGAAAACAACACAATCAAGAAATGAAACAGGAGGAGATGTCATGTTAGTCAGGCTTAAGTGGAATGAAAAGGTTACCGGAGGACCTCCTGATCCTGGTGGTCCAAGGTTTCCTGCAGACCCAGACTCCCCCTAAAGAGAAGAAAGACATGTTTCAGTATCACTCTTTGGATAATACAGTTCTGATTACGCTATAATATTGTCCAAAAGAGATTGGTTTCGGATTTATCTATGCTGCAGACCATGTGGGGCGTTTCTGGTGAGAAGTGCTTTTGTGCCAAAAAAGAAGCTCAAGGATGGGAAATTAGGGGAAGAGTGACAGGGGTCATGGATGCCCAAGACTCGCTGGTGCACATGGGGAGCAAAACCTAACCTGAGGTGTGATCCTAAAAAGAAAGTGTTAAAAAATGCATTCTCTTTTACATCATTTGGATGGCAGGCTGAGTGAGCATTGCTTGGTGAAAAGAAAAGCAGCAGGTGGAGGCAGAGCGACACTCCGGACAACTCTGTTGGGTCATACTGATGCACCTGTTCTGACAACAACACATTTGTCATTTCATGTCATTTCATCCTGCTACCCTGTGAAACAGACAGCGAGATTTTCTCACACCTTACAGGAATCAAACCCTCTGTGGGATCCACACCTTGGCATATCAGAGCTATTTTAGTGGCAGAAATCTATAAAGGGTTTATTGTAACTGATTGTAAAGATACCCATTACCCGTATATTGTACACATAATCCTCTGAACGTTTAATGTGGGCGAGGTCAGCGAGGAGGCATTACATCTGACGATGCAGGAGGCGATGATACAGCAGATTTTCAGAGAGAGACATAAAAACTGGATTGGTATATGTGGCCATTAAAGGTCATGCTACGGTGGTCACGGCAGACATTCTCCACCTATAGTAGTCAGGAGAGTGACCATGCACTTTCCGTGCACCCCCCCAGTCTGCCACAGCCACCGTAGCATCACGAACGTGCATACAGGAAATACAACATGCTACGCTTTGGGCTCTAAAAATATACTAACTTATGTTGTTTTGAGTAAATTATGGACACTACCCACTCAGGACAGTTGGATTAGATCTGACGAGCAGTATGGAGGAATATTTCCAAGTTTTGTTGCCAAATATTGTTCCAGAGTTTTAATCAGCAGGAGGGTGGAAGGAAAATGAAGGCACATCATTCTGAGGGTGAAGTACTCCTTTAACTTAATTAAGTTACCTTCTCTCCTTGAGGTCCATCAAGTCCTGGAGGTCCACGAGGACCCATGTTTCCCTACAGCAAACAGCACAGATGAAGCTACACATTAATGTACGTCAGAGGGATTACTTAATGTCACATATGGTTCAGAAAAAACCAATCAAAGAAATTATGATGTTTTGCATCCTTTGAACAAACCGACCTGGAATCCCATGAGACCTGCAGGACCCACCTCCCCCATCAGTCCTGGTTCGCCCTGTTACAGAACACCACATAAGGAAGCTTTCCACTCATCTTTCAGTTGAATGAACATCAAAACTAAAAACATGGAATGAAATTAGGATAATAATTGAAAATTAGGTCTCACCATCAGTCCAATGTGGCCTTTCTCTCCCTTTGGGCCCCTGTTACCATTTCCTCCAATGTCTCCCCAGGGGCCTTCCTGACCAGATAAACCAGGAGGTCCAACCGCACCCTGCCCAGAACAGCAGCAGTCTAATCAGAAACGTCAGACATGGAGATTCTCATTAAGAGTTGGGTATTCATCAAGCTCACCTTCTCTCCTTTGGGTCCAGGATCACCAGTTTCTCCAGGAAGCCCAACATCTCCCTGCAGGAGACACACAAACACAAGTTGAAGGGCTTTTTTTTTTTTACACTCACCGGTCACTTTATTAGGAACACTTGTTCAATTTCAGAATTAACCCAGAATTTATGGGTATGTTTTGTGCAATACTTAAGTGTCACGGTTTGAAATTTTTTTGAAACAAAAAAATCAATCTTAAAGGTACAGTGTGTAACTACTTTGGCTTCGTATTAATAAAAATCAAGTATTGCTTTCATAAATATGTATTTTATAAAAGTCTATTCACAATGGCATCAAAATAAAAACATTCTTGATGTTTAGAATTAGTTATCTATAAAAACATATGTGGTGGCGTGCCTTAGACAAGGCTGCCATTTTGCATCGCCATCTTGAAATGCGGTAGCCAAAAGGGGACAAAGTTGTTAGCAGTGCGCTTTTCAGGGACACAGCCCGCCCACCTGTGTTGTTGCTACCACAGTCGCTAGTACCTGGGGAGGATCTGTTGTTTTTTCTACTGAAACGGAGGACCTTTTTATTCTTTGCCACCTGAGAGGGTGGTCCAAATACCACCAAAAATAAAAATAAATCATATTTCGGGAGAAAACCAGAGTCTACATTGGAGCATCATTTACGAGATGGAGACAATAAATGAGGGAGGGTGTGGCTAAAAACGGACACGGAGGTTGCAGCCTTTCTACTAGACAGGTGAGCTAATTCAATGTTACATTAAAATGTATGTTTGTGCCATGTTAGAAACAGGGCAGAGTTGGTCAGTGACTACTTTACTCCGGTTAGATCCGATGATTTGCTAATGCTAAGCAGCTGAATCATGGCTGAATTAGCTCATGTGCAGCTAATCAGCTGTGCAGGCTGCTAATGAGACATTTTTATCATTAAGCTGTGTTGGAGAAGGAAAACATCTAAAAGTTGCAGGATAGCAGCTCTGGAGGACCAGTTATGTGCAGCTATATAACTGTATATAAACAAATTCGTCACTTGACAAGGCAGGTGATGCGGACGTTGCGTTGCGTTGCCTTGCATTGCATTGTGTCCCCTGATGGCTACTGCACTCTTGGAAGGCGAGAGGCGGTCGGGCTTTAATTAAGCTTTTTAATCCAATCCAATCCATATTTTAATCTTTCAAAAATGACGGATGGCCTTCAGATACAGATACATATTATTCTGTTAACATGACCCCTGCCTCAGTGATGCATGTTGGAGGCTCTGTGGAGCAACTGAGCTCAGATTCAGCTTTCATCACTGAACGCATCATCAGAAGACAAGTTTTTTTTAAAGTATTCAATCAGAAGCTCAGTGTGCATGGGTGTGTCATGGCCTAATTGAATAATTGACGAGCTGATTAGGTGTGAACATGAAATTTAGGATTGTATAAATCAGTTTTTCTATGTGATCTTGTACAGATAAGAATTTCACAGAATTACATAATAATGTTTATTGAAGTTTTTGTTAATTCTTTATCAAATTCTTTTTTCAGAAGTCTATTGCACTGAGAGGGGTGGGGCCTCAAGGTGTATATATAGCAGGTGCTGCCAAGCAGCTGGGTTGGGCTTTTGTCTTCACAGAAGGAAGCAGAAAACTGTGATTTGCTGATTCTTGGAATAAATGAAAATGTGGAATTCTCAAACTGGCCATGTCTCTGATTCCTCCACACTCACACGTCGCTTTACCACAGTGCCCATGGTTTGGTACGCACCCGTATTGAACGATTCGATACTTTCCAATTTACAGCATGACTAAAAACAATGAGATCACCATCCTGTCCTACTTTAAACCCTTTGGCATCTGAGTCTATTTCCATCTATAAGTTTTGATTTTCCTGTCAAATAATATGTAAAACTGTTTGGTTCACCAGTTTGGTATCTTTCCCTTCACAGCACAACTTAACCACCATAATCTGATGATTTTACTTAACTGAATTACTTTATTGACCTTATGGGCCAGAAACTGTTCATACCCAGTGGGCATCTGTTGTCAATTCAACATTAATATGACATCAAACAGCAACGTTCGATGTTTTATTGACATCAGGGCTTGTATTCACAAAGAATCTTAGGGCTGAAAGTAGCTTCCAACAGGCTAATTTATGAGTAGCTCCTAGAAAAGGTGTCATGGTTTGGTCTGGTTTTCCTGTCTAGTCCACCTGTTTGGGCCACAACTCTCCTCCTCCTCTGTCAGCCTGGATTTCCTCCTGGACTTCCCAGACCTCCTGGTTCCTCAGTCGGCAATAAAACGTCTCTTTCAATAAACAACTTCACTGACTTCACTCCCTGTCTCATCTAGAGTCTGCTTCTGGGTCCCTCAGTCCGACGGCTCCTCCGAGCCGTAACAAAAGGTAGGTGTGTCGGTCTTAACTTTAGGACAATCACAAATAATTTTAGCGCTAAAACGAGCTCTTAAACCTGAAAATAGTTAGGAGTCGTCGTATGGACTCATAATGTAAACCAAAGAGGAAATCTTCTGCTGGCTGCGCTGCAAATAATTCAGGAAACTGAATCAATATGATGCTGAGGTCTTAAAAAATAAACTGCACTAACATCACTGATGAACAGAAATAACCACTAACACTGAAGATCACATAGTGACTACATTACGTTGTGTGACTGCAGGGAAAATTAGTTGTATGCTGTGCAGACGGATTCAGCTGATGTGCAAAATTATTAATCAAACAAACTATAATCCTCTGCATCACCCCCCAGTTTCTATGTACGCTACCGGTTATTTGTTTAAATTGAAAGTAAAACAAATGTTTAAAAAAATCATTGACACTTGCAGCCTACAATTTATTTTATATCGTATTTTATGTGTTTTTTTCTTCCCACCCACGGAGTTTTAAAATAATATCTGGCCCAAACCGCACAACCGAACCAATTTTCACAACCTGCCCGCAGTCAAATACACAATGATTTCATTTCTTATTTGGCCTGGGAAACGTGCGCAACTTTTTTCTTTTTAACAGATCGCAGGTTATTGCATCCTTGCATTATCAATCTGTCCCACTTTCACTACAATGAAAGTGAAAATGTCTTGGTCCGAACCGATCCGACAGGCTGGGTCGGCCGTGCAGCACCTTCCTGCTGCATCTGTCATGGATGATTTCCTGCCAGAGATCTAAAACAACCAAACCCCCAAGACAGCCACTCAGTGTCAGGAAACACTGCATCATCCATAGCAACGGGGTCAGCTCCGCCTTCTCTCTTAGCTTAAAAGTCTCCCAGTTCCTTAGTTAAAGTTCCTCTCAGCAGCTTTGTGAATGGGTTTTAAGATGGAGCTCTTAACTAAAAGCTTTTAGCGGTCCTCCTAGTGGTGAGATAAGATTCTTTGGGAATACGGGCCATGATGCCCGCTGGGTAAATACTCCAATCTGAATTTAAACATTTTAGCCCTATTCCTGGTTCCACCAACTTAAACTAAAGCCGCTTTCCCACTGAAATTACTGCGTCGACACAGGTTTTTTAAAGCCGAGTTGACCCGCGATCAATCGGTATTTGGCTCGTTTCCCATCGACAAAAAAAAGAGGTCTGATCCTCTGCTGGCAGCTGCGATGCCTCTGTCCCCTCAGATGTGAGTCTGGTGATGCAATCACGCTGCGTTCACGTTAATGATGTTACCCAGCGCAACAGAAATCTAGACAAGTAAACAATAATTGTTGCCATTTTTCTGACTTGTGAGGTCTATTTTTAGTTAAAGTTTTGTTTAAAAAAGTAAACAATGTAGAGCGAGTCAGACAGGAGTCAATGTGCTTCCTTGTTTTGCACTTTAGTCCGTCCACAACAAATCGGTGGTGGCCGATTTTCCCACAGAATGTACGCTCCTGAATGTGTGCCTAAAGCAGAGATGTAACCTTTAGCGACTGGCAAGATGTCATGTTGTGGACACGTACCGCCCAAAGTCATCAGGGTCTGACGTTCCCATCACATATCGATCGGAGCCGAGTCGATTAAAGGCGATTTAAACCCAGGTCGCTTGCCGAGTCGATGTACGCGGGTCGGCGAGCCTTTCCCATTGTCAGCAATTTAAATGGGTTTTTTGGCCAGTGGAAAAGGGGTATATGATACTACAAGCCACGCCAGCTCCAAGCTGTGACATAATCGAGACATAGCCCCAAAGTGAGCTGAATCGGATGCTGTCATCATTGCTTTAACTGGAAACTTTTATGTATTATGTTGTAGTAAAGGAGGTTTCTGAGCTCATTTCACAAAGACCTAAGACATTATGAAACAGATTTCTATCAGTGATCGAATTAATCTGTGTTGAGTCAGAACACACAACCTGAGTGCCATGAAGCCAGTAGGATGGATGTAAAGGTCATGTGTTCAAGTCCTTTAACTCTTCATTGATTTGGATAATTTTCCTTCTGCAGAGAAAACTGTCTATGATGAAATTACTTACCTCTTCACCGACTGGTCCAGGTGGCCCCTGAGCACCTTTCCTACCCCCAAACCCTTTTTCTCCTGAGGGCCCTTGAGGACCAGGTTTTCCACAAGAACCAACATCCCCCTGTCAAACAACATGGATGCAGTTAGCACACATATGTCATTGCTGGACCAGCTGTCTGTGTGTCAGATGAAATAAAAAAAGTAAAAATTAAGAATTTTCTAAATGAGGTTCAATAGAAACAACTGTGTCTTCAATCTTAAAAAAAGACTGATTGAAATTTGCAGGTTTTATTGGAGGGGAAAAGATGTTAAATGTTATTCTAACCCACTGATAATAAGACTTTCTATTCTACATGAGGTGTTTCTCATCTATAGCGCTTACTGTTGCTCTTTCTGGCATATTCTGTTTCTGGGAAAACTTCAGCCCTGTTTTCACTCTGGATATTGAAATAAATAGCTTAATTTAAAAAAAATCTTTAGACTTTGCTTTGTTTTTCTCCTTCATCATATTTGTTTTGGAAAATCAATGATAAACAAAACCATGAATGATGATGTTAAGACCAACCTGATCTCCTTTCCTTCCAGATGGGCCCTCAATTCCAGTCTGACCAGGGAGACCCTAATGAGAAAAACAACTTTGGGTGAAACACTTGCTGCGGATCGATTATTCCATCAGTTTAAATGAATATTCAGGTGACAGTTTCGATGGTTGAGCCCAAAGTATTGACTGTTTTTAAGTTTAGGTGGTTTTGGATTGTTTTTTCTGTTTATTTTTTATCTCATCTGCTATTCAGGGAATAGTGTTAGTGTTAGTCAGGGAACTTGCCCAGTTAAACCATAGCAAACAAAAACAGCCATTATAATTTAAATAGATAGACAGAAATAAAATTAAACAAATAAATTAACAAGAAATAAATACCTAAATAAATTACCTACCTAATTATTACTTAAATAATTTTTCAGCTATCTATACATTGATTTAACTGATTATTTCCTATAACCTTTGGAGACAGCTTGACCCCATTCAATGTTTTATCTAAAGGTAAATATTTGTCATATAATAATATAATATAATATAATATAGTACAATACAATACAATATTATATAATATATATGTAATATAACTTGTGCACATGTTGTACACATTGGTGCTGTTCGGACCTCAGACTGTTTAAGTATTATAAAACACATAAAAAAAGAAATTTTATACACATTTATTTTGATGCTTAGGAAGACATTGAGGTCAATATATCATGCAACTTTATAATTTCCCAAAACTTTAGGCACTTAACCTAATATAATTTTCAGCTCAAATGCCACATAGATTGTTTATTCTTCTCTGCACACATGACTGTAAATTTAGAACCCTGTACCAGCATCTGCAGCTTTGAATTAAATGTATTACTGCAGCAAACACCCCTTTACTTTTCTTGCGTTGCATCTTTTGCCAGTTTCATGGATGGAGAGAATCCAGACATATGCTGGAGTAACAGCTGGGACAATTACTGTTTATCTTTTGCCATCACGGCTTTAATAAATGTCACAGCAGTCTGTTTTAAGGCACTTTCTGAAAGCATGGTTTTGCAGGTTATGCAGTAGGAGTGTTGGTTTTGTAATAATAAAATGGTATGTTGACATGAAATAAAATGTTTTTTTAGAAGTAAAATGTATGTAAAATAGCATTTCTATCCCCATTCTGCACAGAGTGTATTGTTATTTTCACTTAACAATGAAGGCATCTCCAGATGTGTGAGGCAGATTTGTTGCATACTTTTCTTTTCAAATGTTATTTATTTTGAAAAAAATTTTTATTAAGTTTATTGGCATCTAAAGAAAAATATGGCAACCTGTGGTCCATTCTGTCCTGGTGGGCCGGCATCACCTGGTGGTCCAGAAAAACCCTGCAGGTATAATTATCTGTTATCAGTCTGATCATGACAACCTTCATATCGCATGCTTATTTATATATCATAGTTTACCTTTTGGCCTTTTTCTCCTGCTGTTCCCATCAACCCATCGGCGCCCTGGGGACCCTGTGAAGATCCAGCAAACTTGTGTGTGAGTTTCTTGTAGTTTCAATTGAGCTCAATAAAGATTTCAGGAACTTGTACTAAAGTAAGAATGGAGACAAGTTTTTGTCTATTTGGAAAGTTACACTACAATATGTCACATGATGGAAAACGGCAGTCAATGGTAGGTACCCACTCACTAGGATTCCTGCCGGGCCCTGTAAGCCCTGAGACCCCGGGGGTCCTACGCTCCCTCTGGGTCCAGGTTTGCCTGTTGCTCCAGCAGGACCTGGAAAACCAGGAGGGCCCTGAAATGTTCATTAAAATAAAATAAAGTCAGCCGTTACAATCAGGATTGTCTCTGTTCTGAGTTATTTTTGAGAACTTTGTCTGCTGGGTTTCTGGGTATTTTAAATTGTTCTGTGAGTTTTAGGAATATTTACTTCTTTAGTTTCTCTTTTAATAAAACTAGCCTCATCCCCCTCCTCACATGCATTAAGTTATTTACATACATTAGTTACTCTTCACCTGTTCGTTATCATTATAATTGTTATTTAACACCACCCAGTTTCTTTTGTTCAAAAATGGATTCTTCTTGTTATTTTCCTTCTCAGCCTGGGGTTTCCTCTGGATTATTTCTATATAGATAGATAGATAAAAGGTGGCTGCCCGCTCTATTGCTATGCAGATGATGCATATCTATCTATCTGCTCTTATTGGTCACATTGGTCACATCTAATTAGAACTAGCCTCAGGAGGTGAAAGGCTGGATGACTAACAGTCGGGAAAGTCAGAGTCGGTTATTTTTGGCTTCCCTAATCACTCACTAGATTTTGAAAAGCCTTTTCGGACCGCAGTCATCCAATTCTCAATCCCAGGCCAGAAAATTGTGGTCTTATCTAATTCTAAACTCAAATATGACAGACAGATAAACTCTCTAGTAAAAAGGTGCTTTTTCCTGTCCAGCATTGCCTGGAAGAGTTATTACAGCCCTAATCTCATCAAGATTGGATTATTATAACAGTACTTTCTTATCAGCCAGTTTGTTTTCTCCATCGGCAGGTGCTTCAGAACTCAGCGAACAGGCTTCAAGCAAGAAAAATATCAACTTTTAACCTTGCTCTCACATTTTTCCATAGGCTCCCATGTTGTGTACAGCCTCTTGGTTAACTGTGATTGCTCAAATGTGCTTCATAGATAACATTTGATTCGCTTTGATGCATGGTGACACATTGTTCCGTGTTATTTTTCAGCGTCACTGAAGCGCACTGAGCTGAACGACTGCTGACATTTTATTAATCTTTAGTGTTGCATGAACATCTGGAACAATTAATCATTTAAAACAGGGATGTCAAACTCATTTTAGTTCAGACACATACTGCAGAAGTGGGCCGAACCAGTAAAATAATAACAAAGTACCCCATAAACAATGAAAACTCCAAATGTTTCTCTTTGTTTTAGTGCAAATGAATACAAGTTTTTAACGTGTTATAAACCTTCCTTTTACAAAACATTAAGAATAAATACGATAAAAATACCTGGTTTCAACAATATCATGCCTTAGTTTATATTTAACATCCCTGCTTTAAAATCTACAAATGTAAAAACTATTTTTTATGAACACATTAGATGTTTTTCTTTTGATTTGACTGATATTTTCAGATATTCAGTTTTGATGTAACTAAAATCCTGACTTATGAGAATATGTTCCAACTATGAATTTTAATAGCTAAGATAAAATATACAAAAATTCCTCTTCCAGAGGGTCGTAAAAATAGAAAACTAAATTTGAAAAAATACTAAATGACTAAATTAATAAGTAATTACTAAATGACTAAATTCTTGTCTGTCACAGAGTAAGTTAACAATATTATAATCATAATTGAGACTAAAAACTGCTAAAAAGGCAACAATATCATCTTGATGAAAATCCATTGAAGTTCTATTACTATTTCATCCTGAGATAACTCACCAGCGGGCCCTGTATCCCTTTAGGTCCTTCATTCCCAGGCCGACCCTGTGAAGAACAATGATGGGATATTCATGTTGCGAGGATACCAGTTCCACGTCTGTCTGCAAGATTACATAAAAAACCTCTAATGGATGTCATGAAACTTAGACAGGAGAAAATCTGCTTCTAAAGTGTGAAATATGTGGAGGATTGCACTTTCTCTCTGTGCCCTGAAGTTTACAGAACATTTGATGTTGAGCTTTTTACCGTCCCAGCGGACACCACCTCAAGCATCCGTGCAGCGAAGCAGGTGGAAAACTGCCTCTTTTTATTTAGGAGCAAAGAAGATCATTTCATCTTCTTCTGTACTTTCTGTATACTTAGGAATCAACTTATCTCACATTCCCAGTCATGCAGTGAAAAACTGATGCTGCATCCTAGAAGCGTAGCGCGGCATCGCTCAGACAGATGAGACAGAGCAGCGGTTCAGGTTCAGTCACTTCATGCCGCTCAGATGAATGTCAGTCGGCACATTTCCTTCTTATGTAGCAGCTGTCAGTCAGTCATCAAACTTACAGGATATTTCACATCTGTTTTGCAACTTGAGTTAGTTTATATTCAATAAATTCTGTAATGAGCACTGGTTTAGTCATTTTTAAATTTAGGCTATTGCCATTATGATGATGCTCTAGAATGTTTCTCATTAAAAACCCAAAATCAATGAGAAAAGTTTCTTTTAAGACTAAATCTGAAAAGTATGTGTTATTGAAGCTTATTTGTATTGGTTGTTTAGTGACGGTGCAAACTAAGAGTGCAACATTAACAATGGTATAAAAATAAAATATAGGAAGTTTAGGTCCCACTTCAATGAAAATGCTTGGAAAATAGAAAAACTAATAAGTTGAGATAATTTTATATTTGAGTAGTTTAAATACTTCAGGTTTCTAGTACATTTCAGATAATAGTATTACAAGTTTCCCTCATGTATTTAACAAAGATTTAGAAAAAGAGATTAAATGTTCTCTGGACATGGTAGCATAGTTTTTCTTTTATAACCTTCCATTTTTTATGGCATTTATTTTTCTAAGTTGCGTAATTTTGGTTTCCCTGTCTTATTTTGGAGGTTTGAGTTGTTAGGTGGTCAAAGCATCAAACTCAAACTTTTTTCGAAATCTTTATAAACGGAGTATTGAAAAAATTATGAATAAATGGAGTCAATGAAACCATTATGACAATATCTGATGTACAGGGCATTAATGTGGGAAAAACTTAAATCTGGTGGGTATAAATGAAAACTTGCTATGGATTTTATTAGGGGGTGAAACAAATAATTTCAGTTATTTGTCCTGGCAGTGCAATCGCTACATGTCCCATTATACAGATATATCAGACACCCATTGGTTGAGTGCGTACGTTAGCATGCACAATGTCATTTACAAGCTACTGTCTGAACAAAGTGCAGGTGAATGAAGAGAGACATCTAAACATAGTCAGTGAGAAACAGAACAAAAAACAAAAAAGTGTCAGTGGTGTAAATGACCAAGGCTGGATACCAAGAAAAGTATGTAATGTTGAAGGAGGTTACATGGAGTTTAATTCAAAATGGCTTTTGTGTGATAAGTTGCTGCTGTTTGACTAAGAAAAATAAAGGTGATTTTCTGTTCTTACTGTTGCATCTACTCAAAATGCATGAAATAGGCTACAAGAAACCACTTAATTGCTGGGAGGAATTATTTTAGTTTGTGAATAAGTTTAATTTAGGAAAGAGAAGATTGAGAGAATGTAGCTGTTTGGCATGAACAAAACGTCCAAAGTTTTTGTTTTAAAAAGTTAGTACTATGCATTTAGTAAAACTTAGAATCTGGCATAGGTTCCTAGAAAAGAATAAAAAAAATATAAAAGCATCTAGTAGAAATGTTATTAGTATGAAGCTTTGGGAAGCTACCAGTCTGTAGCCGATTAGCTTCAACTAGCCACATTTAAACACAGATGTATCCTGCAATGTCCTGCAGCTCATCAGGATTTACTGCTGTTGTTCTGAATAAATGTTGCTAAAAGACATGGAAAAGTAAATCGATGCAGGTCACATGATCCCATGTGTGCCAGATCCGCTACCACATAGTTACAATGTCTGGTTTCTTGAGAAGGCAGCCACTCAATTCATTCATCTAACGCTGAATGGTGACCCCAGAAATCATCCATCATTACTCACATTATAGGCTGATGTTTGGGCCTGAAGTTACACACTGTCCCTTTAATGTCACAAGTCAGGGGTGTTATTTATAAAGCTTCCAATCAGAGTTAGCATTAGACACTCTAGATCAAAAACTAAAGATGAATAATAATGCAGGAAGTTGCAGTTTACTGACTACAACTAGAAAATGCGATTTTATCTTGACACTCTCATATGAAAGCTCTCTCTCACCTGAGCTCCGCGGGGACCCTGCTCTCCTCGAGGACCTGCCAGACCCTGAGAAAGAAACAGATTCACAACGGGGTAATTAGTTTACATTTCATCTTTTGTCTTGTGGTCAAAATGGTTCAGTCTGCTGTCGGACCTTCATCACATCTGGCCTTAATTAGCACAGGTGATCATTTACCTGCAGCAACAAAGATGGAGACGATGCATGCATGATACGGAAGTGGAAAAGATTTGATTTCATTTCTCCAGAAAACAAGAAATAACACTGAATAGGAAAAAAAGATTGCCGTTTTTTTCTGACTGACAGTATATTGCTACAACATTTAACATGAAACGCCCGTTCCGTCATACACTGTTACAGCAGTGATAATAAAAGAAGAGAAACCACAGAGTACTTGAGTTACATTTTAGATTCCCCCCCAGGACTCAGTCTGAGTTGGCCTGGGAGCCAGGAGGGCTGGGAGGCAGAGGCCTGAGTGATTCATTTGTCCTCCATCAGCTGAGCGTTCCATCTTGCCCTCTTCACTATACTTTCCCGCAGAGCATCATTCACTGGAAGTCCCTCCACACCTGCTGCACACTTCACTAGATTACTTTTATTTATGGTGACCCTGATCATGACTCCTGTCTCAGTCTAATCTGCTGTACAGTACTGATCTTCAGAGAAAGATAAACACTTACCGCAGGCCCTGGTTTCCCAGGAGGGCCGGGTAAACCCCGTAAACCTGGCTCGCCCTGTTGCAGAAGAGGAGAGAAAATGTTATTGTTTTGTGCTTTTGTTTGTATTCAGCTGATGCTGATGACAAGATGAAACCTGCTCTTAAAAATCTGATAAGCTTTGTCTTTACCAGCTGAGTCATGGACAGCCTTACCCTCTCTCCTGTAAAACCAGGAGGCCCCCGCATGCCTACATTCCCCTGGATGCCCTGATGATAGATTAAATACAAAAAAAACATAAAAGTCGACATTTGTCAGCAAAGTTTCACAATGTCTCAGATACTCAGCATTAGCTCATATAGTAGTTTGTACACCTAGAGTCCCATTGATAGCTGGAGTTTGGATTAACGATGGATAAAACTCTGACATCTAACATTTCAGCTCTGCATTCTGGGAAATACGATTAATTTCTCTTTGCAAATATATAAATTTGTTTCATTAGCTTAATATTAAAGATAAACCATGTTGTTCTTTGGTCTTTTTACCTTTAAGAGCCCAGACAGTCCTTCAATGTTTGGAGCAAATTTTGGTTAATCTCCATGAACTCCATCATAACTACACAAACTTAATTCAAAAGCTTATCATTGTATGATAAGACAATGATAATCTCATGGCAGTAAAGTCAAAACTACTGAAATTCATTTACACCGTTTCTTACTGCACAGCAAAAATCATGTTTAAGGCGAAAAACAAGACAGTTACAAAAAGATTTTCTACATATGTTCAGGAATAAGGATTTGAGGGGATCAATTATCATAGGAACAACTGTAAAAGGTTTCTGGATTTCTGTAACTGCCGTGCAGCTATTAAACAACCTAAAAGACGTTCTCAGGAAAAGTCCAAATATCACCTAGTTCAAGAAAATGTTCAAAACATATTGTAGAGTGAGTATATAGGCTTCAGCATTTTGTTCTTCTATGTTTTATTTATTTAAAAACTATATATGGAGTCAATTAAGCCTTTTTTATGCAGCACAGCTATCATTAGCTAATTAATTGGGGTGATAATAAAATCGGTCCATCTTTTTCTTCATTTCTTTGTGAAACTAAACCATCTTACCTTTTGGAAATGTTGGGACATGTCTGAATGTAATAATCACACAAATTGGTTTATTTGCATTTATTCATGATCATTTTCTAAACTCTTTCAATTCATCTTCAAGCTATTTCTCTAGGTAATGATTTCACACAGATGTCTCACAGTCAGCTGAGGAATCACTTACATACATGCCTACTGGGCCCTGAGGTCCCTCCATGCCGGGCTTCCCTGTAAAACCCTGAGAAAACAAACATGTACATCACACATCAGGACGATATAAGCCACTGGGAGGATTTCTACCAATGACTGTTTTTTAGTTAGAAGCTCTCATGGTAAAATGATCCCTTTCCTCATGGTAAAGTATCTTTTAAAAAATCCCTGGATCCAGGAGGGGATTCGAATCACCCTTCAAATCTCATCACTTGTTCTTCATTACATATCTGAGATTTCCTGATAATTTCAGCGAAGTCTGTCCAAAGCTTTTTGTGTCACATTGCTACCAGTCAGACAGACAGACGGAGGTAATAAATATGTAACATTTGTGTGTGCTGACACAAAGTAGGCACTGACTGAGGTCTAACCTTGTCTCCTGGAGGTCCTGGTGAGCCTGGTGGACCTGTTTTTCCTGGTGGTCCCTATCAAAGAAAAAAAAAAAATACTGTCACCACATATGAACCAAAGCACAAACCGATTAGCCAATCAGGTTTGATGTGGATATGATACAATATTCTACATGCTGTGAACTTTGTGGTACTATCATTAAAAACATACGGATGTTTTGGATCCTGAGATCAGCCTAAAGAAATATCTACAGTGTCAATGTAACAATACAACACTAACCAGCCACTTTACCAGATACACCTGTTCAGCCAATCACATGGCAACAACTCAACACATCTAGTCATGCAGACATGATGAAGTTCAATCTGAACTTCAGAATGAGTAAGAAAGAACATTTAAGTGATTTTGAACGTGGCATGGTTGTTGGTCTGAGTGTTTACTGGGATTTGAACACACAGCCATCCCCAGGGTTTACAGAGGATGGTCTGCAGAAATGTCTTGCTGATGTCAGAGGTCAGAGGAAAAAGGGCAGACTGGTTGGAGATGATAGAAAGGCAACAGGAATTCAAAGAAGCACTGCTTCCAACCAAGATATGCATAATATCATCTCTGAACACACAACACGTCCAACTTTGAAGCAGATGTGCATCTAGCAGCAGAAGACCACCTTAGTCCCAGTATGTCCTGGTTTAACCTGCAGAGCCTACCTAAGTCCTGCTGCTGACCATGTCCATCCCTTTCTGAGCCCAGTGGAGCATCTTCTGATGCTGCTTCCAGCAGGATGATGCTCCATGTCACACAGCTC
>JAVQJG010013642.1:0-14573 GCA_036024015.1 Craterocephalus amniculus
TTAAAATCACAGACGTCCTCAGTGATTATTACAAATTACATGTGGTCCCTAGGTAATACTAATCCCGTCAGAATAGGGCTAAAGTCTTTGGAAAAAAAAAGATAAAAAGGTGTTGGTTAGAGAGGACAATTTTTTCTACCCATTTAATCTCCTAGAAAAATCGCTGGATATCAGCTAATATTTATTGAATCGGATGTTGAGAGCTCAATAATGAATACACCACATGCAGCTCTGATAAAGTGCAACCATGTCCGAAATGTAATTTTTAAAAAAACGCTATAGGCCATTTTCTGGTTACCGCTCCAAATAAATACTAGCTCGGCATCTTCTCAAGGATTTTTACACTTTACTTTTCTGCTTCGGTTCACTTTTCTTTTTACATTATGTTCTCAGTGGCGTAGTTTGTCCGTCTGTCTGACTAAAAGAGTGTGTGCATGAAATGATTGTGAGATTGAAGTATGATTGTTCTGTTTCTGAAATTATGGGACAAAAAAAAGGTTTTTGATGAAATTTTCAAGAAATGTCAGAGATAGAATGAAGGAAGAAATGATTGCATTTTGGGGCTGACCCAGATCATTATCTGGAACCATGAACCGTAATGATTCTTTACTTTTGGGAGATGGGGATACTTTTGCCATTTCAGCTTCTAACTCAACAGAAAATGCCCAGAACCACTGGTCAAAAAACAAACAAAAAAAAACAACAAAGAAACAAAAACATTATTAAAAGATAGCATCAGGGTAGATATTATAATTGGGAGATAATTAGATCAGCGTACATCCAATAATGTTTTAGAAATTGGCGTATTCAGAGGCTGTGTGAGCCGGTCCAGTTCACTCACATTATATTGGGTGTGTGCTGATTGCTTTCATTTTTTGATATCACAAGCCGTAACCACATATTTGAGGAAAGAAATCTATAAAAAAACAAAAAACAAAGCCTTACCTTCAACTCCACTGATACATTTGACACGGTCGCGGACCTCCACGTTGTATCCCTCAAAAGACATGAAGACTCCATCAGGGTGGTAGGGTTCCCGTTGGGTGTAGACCTTCGAGTAGCTGTGCTGGAACTCAAAGCGATCGTAGCCGTCATACTGCACCATTTTGCCGTACACCTCAAAGTATTTTTCCACCCAGCTGAAAGGCAGGTAGATGTCTCCGCCCTCTCGCCTGCCTTTGATAGTGGTTTCATCGTTGATAAGGCAGTCAATCTCTTCATACTTGATCCCACTAACGAGCCCGACCACAGGCGGGGGCTCTGGAGGTTGGGGAGGATGTTGTTGGCTGCTGATGCTCGCATCTCCAATCTTAGGACTTGGAGCCACAAAGGCAGCCCGAGGAAGGAAGCGTATGGAGGTGTCGCTGGAGCAGCGGTTCCACAGCAATACGGTGATGAGTGTAAAGAGGGCGCAGATAACAATGAGGGTCTTGTAGTTGACCCGTGCAGCCAGGCAGCGCATGGTCACAACCTGCCCGCATGAAAAACACAAACGTTTATTAATTGATTTGGGGAAAAAAAAGTTTCATGAAATAGAGCTGGGCAATATATCGAGATTTTCAGATATGTCGAGACTTTATCACACCAGATATAGAATAAGGGAATATCATTTATTTTGACTGTATCTTAACTGTATCTTAATGAATGAAAAAATACTTTATCAATCCCATAGGGAAATTCAATAGATTTAATTAATAATAATTAAAATAAATTAATAATATATAATAAATAATAAAAATAATTAATCATGGTAATTGAAAAGAATTATATTATTATTTTAATACACATGTACTATAATTTCAGTTAAATATTTTAATGCACGTTCTTCTGCTCCTTAATAAAAGTGCATTTAGCACCGTAATTTGAACAGACTTTGTTTCCTTGACCAAAAAAATCATATATGGAGATACAGATTTTGTATCGTGATTAAGGAAAAAATTATCAATATAACAAAATGTGTTCATATTGCCCAGTCCTAATGTGAAATAATGAAAGAACCTAATAAACTAAGATCCAATTCAGACATTTATTCATTACATTTTTAATATTATAATATTGTTGTTGCTATTGAGACAGAGATATAAATAAAAATACTTTATTGATCCCAGAGGGAAATTAAGTATTGTAGTGCTCTTATTCTTCAGGCTGCTGGAAGGACTGATCTTCAGTGAGAGGCTTGTTCAGGTCCGATGCAAGAAGCTAAAAGTTTGATTTCTCTTATGCAGATCTCTTGAACAGTGACATGTCCAGGATGACACCAACGCTGGTTAACCAGCAATGCAATTCCACCTCCCTTCAGCTTCCCACTGAGTTGTTTATTGTGGCCTGCATGGACCATTTGAAGCAGCAGCAAATTTGTAGTGGCTCTGTCTTTGCTCTCATAGTTTTTGTTTTGCAGCCGTCTTTTTTCAAGACATCTGCTTCATTTTCGGTTTGTCCAGTAGGATTTTTCATGCTGGTCAAAAGGCTGTGCTACACGGGAGATTTTCTGCATATCTTTTTGTTCTTTCAAGACTTGTTATGCAGTGTCTCCATGACAACGAGACTTGTTTGCCACCGGGACCAGCTGATAATGCTCTCCAAACTCAAGATTTCAGTGAAATAACACTTCAAATCCCGAATAAGTTGAAAAGAAAGAGAAGAGGATGCAGAGCAGGAGTTCAGCAGAGAGAAAAACGGTGGAGATTTAAGCCGTTTCGTCCAACTGTTGTGACGGGGAACGTGAGATCGCTAGCTAGCAAGGTGGACGAGCTCCAGGCGCTAACCAGGTCTCAGAGTGCAGCATTATCTGCTTCATCTGTTTACCAGCGTTGGTGTCGTACTGGACATGTCCCTGTTAAAGAGAAGATCTGCAGAAGAGACATGGAACTGCTAGCTTCTTACGTCGGACCTGAACAAGCCTCTCACTGAAGATCATTCCTTCCAGCTGCCTGAAGAACAAGTGGATGGATGATGCCAAACAGAATTTCATTGAATTTTTGCACAATGACAAAGGTTTTTCTTCTGGTTACCGTTGCAGTTCATTCTCTGGTGATTTACTTATTGTTTTTTTAAAGACTTCATAAAACTCATAGAAGTCTCTTTGGAACGACTATTTCAGCAAAGATGACAAGTTATAATTTCAGCCATCATCAGTTTTTGTTTACAGAGGACAGACTGTAACAGCGTGTGACACAGGGGCACTTGAGAAAGACGTCAGAACATGCATGTTGTAATTAAAAGTGTGCATATCAAGTTTGCTCTGGTGCTTTGCCAGAATTAGCAAATCTATCTGGTTTACTTGCAGACACTATCACAGCTGACAGTTGGTCAATTTTGTCAATGTTTACTTTGTGTTTTGAGTATGTTTTGTGTTCTTCACTGCAACTCACAGCCTGACACATCAACAGTTTCTAAAATATTTCTGCAACTAGCTCAGGTCAGACTAAACATCTAAGGACACAGGATCCACTGAAAAGAAACTCTATACCTCCCTAATTAGCATCTCATATTTTAATTCTTATGAAAGGTTACCAGCTTTTTCCTTGGTTGCAGTTGCCAAGCAACCAGCAGAGATTCAAGGACGTTTCTGCTCCTGGCCGAGAGACAATTGAACACATAACCCCTTTGTATAATCGTTATTTGTGCAGCCATTTCTTGTAGGGCCTCAAGAAGTGAAATAAAATATTTGTAAGTTTTAGGAGTTGATGCTTGAACACATGAACTAGTCAGGCTCTTTCTGTTGACTTACACACACTGAACAGTCCAAGTCTGTTTCCAAACTTGGGTAACTCGGAGTAGAAGAAGAAGCTCAAACTAAAGAGTTAATCGTTATTTGTGAGAGCTACGTTCTATGGAGAGCAGTAAGCACATTCGGCACAGTGCCACACTACCTACAGAAAGAAATAATCTTCAAGATGTAGACGTAAAGTTAACTTCCCAACGCTGGCAGACGCTCCCATCAGCAGCTCCCTGCCAGCCCTATCATTCACTTTAAGGTTGTTTTCTTTCATTTATGGCCATTGCATCTCTGACCTGCTTAGCTTATTGCATCTTCAGGTCCTGCAGAGGCTCAACTCAATTACCCTTTAAAAAAGTTTATGCCATAACTCATGTCATACATTGACATTTTTAAATCCAAATTTATGATTCTGTTTCTCTAAATGAGTCAACATTAACAGTCATGATCTACATACAATGTGTCAAATATCTGTTCTTATCAAAATGTTATGCTTTTTGTGTAATCATCCATGTGGTTAACATTTGTTTTTGAAAATATTCCACAAGTTTGAGGTAATGCTTTTGTGCAATCTATAACTTTGTGGCATTTTCAACGAATAAAAAAGAAATCAATAGACAACCTTAGGTTTCCTCCTCCGCACTAATTACAGCTTGCTGTCCATAGAATTTACTGATACAGTGATGGCGGAGGAGGGAAAAGAGAAAATCATTACTTTCCAAGTTCAGTTCGCTGTCTCATCTTAAATGAGCAACACCTGAAGGTCAGTTCAATTAATGTGCCTTAATTAGGGAACAGCAATCTATTGTGGCTATGTAAAGTCAAATTATCATGCCAGTGACCTCTTGAACAATGCTAATTCCTATGACGACTCTAATCAACAGAGTATGCTTGCGGAGTGCTTTGAAAAGCAAACAACTTGCACTAAAGGAGTGAAGTTGACAAAGACGAATCAATGCTTTCTGCACAGAGAATAAAAATATATTCTGTTAAGGTCAAATTTAAAACATTTTGACAGCTGTCCACCACCACGTTGATAGGAAGACTCTTTGGCAAATGATAAATTGTTTCTACACATAAAAACTATCATTGATATTTGCAGACAATACAGTCTGGTGTGGTGATAAAAGAGTGGACTGATGGGAGCTCTGACAATGCTGGAAATGCGATGTAGAAGGCCTGGGGAATGCACACTGAAAGATAAGTGGGAGCAGTCCCGTCAAGGAACCGACTATAAATAATTGGCTCTTTTTATAGCACTATGTTGCCGGTGTTGAGCTCAGGCTCACGGTGGATATACAAGGGCTTAAGCACAGGAACAAGAAGAGTGTCCTAAAGCCGCTCGATTATTTGGATAAGATACATCCAAAGCAAATGTCCCATCTAAACACTGCAACATCCTAATGCTTTAGCAGTAAGCTCAGTGGAAAAGAAGTTAATGGACAAGAAAATATGAATTTATTGCATTTTCTGACTGCAATACCTACCTGGAAAGACAACACAGGAAACCAAGGAGTGTCATGCAAAAACTAAACTCAGAAATGATCCAATTATTTCAAAGCAAATAACCCAGCGTGAAACAGTGTACCCTTTAAATCTTTGTGGGTTAACCATTTACAGGTATGTGCATTTGTGTAGTGTGGCCTAAAGTGATTATAAACTGATTATGGTGTGCATAATTAGTAGGCAGCATCATTAATTCATGAAAAGAGGGAGATGGGAATCTTAAATCAACAACTATAATGTGCTTTGAAGACAGATGCTACACCTTTCATATAGTTAAAAAACTATGGTAAGACCAACAGGAAAGAGTGCACAATTATCCAAAAATGCATGGAAAAAAAAAGACTTGCGGTAACCAGGAACTCATTGTCCTCCAGAAATGCAGCCAGCATGGAGTGTCCACAAGTAAAAGGTGTCAAGGGTTTTAGAGACGTCAAAGCACTGATCACCTGTAACTAGTATCTGTAGTTCAAGCATCAAGATTGAGGCAAAAAATACCTGAAGATGTTTTTCTATATCTCTTTTTTTATTAAAAAAAAAGGTTTTACAGATAGATGAGAGTGGTTTTTTGAGTGGATGGATGCACCTGCGTAAGATCACTAATGGATAAAAAGCAGCGAGTCAGGCCCCAGCAGTGTGGAGGAGAGGTACTGGTGTGGGCGGCTATTGTGAACGAGGACATAGTTGGGCGGTTTTATGCTGGAGACTCAGTGAAAATAAACTCCCTTACCTGCTGCCAGTTTCTGAGAAGTTTGTATCATTTAGGAAATCTTATATTTTCTCAAACAAGAGATTTACATGGAAGAAAGAGAGAACATATTTTGGGAGACAATCTGCTTCTTTGAAAGACTATTAAACGGATCATGAGACTGAGCAACAACATGGAGGGAAAATTCACATGAGGGTTTCAAATGGAGGTTGCCAAGTTAGTTCAATAAATACACTTCAGAGTAAATGAGTGAAAAGAGGACTATACTTTTTTGTGATTAGGTTTCCTAAAAATCTTATACAGTCATGATTCAGCTTAATAGTTTTTTTACATTACACATATGAGAAAGAAAAAACTTGCAGTTCAGGGCCATTTACGTTTAAGACTGACTGAGAACAAAATAAATCTAGGGTAATACAACCTCTTAATTATAAAGCACACAAAGAATTTGGCAAGGTAAAATTAATAATACATAAGCCTAATATTCATCAGGAGATTCACTACAATCAAAATAAGGGCTGCATTTCCAGAAATTGTAATATTGTGTCTGTAATACAAACGTCAGCATTTTGGCACCTTATCCCACACAATCATCTCCGATTTAAAAACAGGGCTTTTTGGACTATAACAACACATCAAAATAGAACAAGCTGTGTTATTTTAACACAGCATTATTTCCACTTAATCCCAGTCTGGGCATCACAGCCTATTTTACCCACTAGGCTTTACAAATTTGAACAATTTCTAGTAAAGAGTAAAATCATTTTGTGTTATGACACGTAAAAGTTTATCATTGTTATTTCCACCCACTGGGCTCTGCTTTCACAAATAAAGACATTTGTAAAACCATATCTACTGCTTTAAACCAGTTAATTACAAATCAAACGAACCACATTTAGTTTGTTACGCAGACAGTGCTGCATTGTCCCTGGTGTAATTTGACCCAGATTCACTTGAATCTATCTGGAGGCTTTTTTTTTTCAAACCAGAAAACAAGAGGCTTGGTTGTTTCTTCAAAAGCTCAGAGTGATTTGTGTTCAAGCCTTCCTGACACACAGATAAGTGACTGTCCTCGCTCTGCAGAAATAACAGCAGTTATGTGTTATTGTTTCACAATAACCACAAACCCTGTTAGAGAGAGGACCAGTGTGGATGGCTGACAATACAGTCTTCCTTCAATGGTCTTTTTAATGAATGTATTTCATCATAAAAGGTTATTTGTCAATTTTTGCAATGGCTTTACAAAGGTATGTTTGCTCTTAGACATTAACCACAGAGGTGGAAGTTTAGAAAGAGCTTGTTGATATGATACAAATCTCTATGCAATCTGTTTATGAGATTAGTTCTGGAGGTTTTGCCTTGGCACATCCTCTTCAGTGATCAAGTTTTGATCTGCAAGATAAACTACACTAAAATGAAAAATGCATATAAAACAAACAAAAAAGAGACAGATGTAGCTGGAAAGGAGGTTAAAAATCCTGTTGCAGGATAGAAGTCCCCCCTTGCTTGACAGATTAAGGACTGGAAAATAAAAGCAGCTTTTCAGCTTACACGCTCTCATCTGGATACTGAAACAAGCCAGCCGTCGCAGGTACAGTCTTAGACGATTTAGCCTTTGACTATATTCTAAGTGAATACCAAAATGGACCATTAAAAGGCTTTTAATATTTCTTTGAGGAAATGGCAATGACATATTGCCTGATGTTGTTAAGCTCGCTCCTGACGTATTTTAGTGATAAAAAGTGGAGGAGTGCGCTTTTAAAGTAAAAGATGAGCAAAAAGAATCAGAAGAAAAACATTCAATTCACAAGTATAAGCCTGGATTTTACTCAGAGGCGATTGCATTCTCTTGTATATCTGAAACTTATAAAATGATATCATTGGTCAGTGCAGTGTGAAAATAAAACAGAGAGAGGGTTTCATGGAAGATGACAGAATAACTTCATTTTAACAATCTTAAAATTGAAAAAAAGTTTGGATAAAGTATACATATTTTAAGTTGACACTTTATTTTAGTGGTATACAAGTAAGCAGTGAACAACTGAATAAAACATGAGTCAAGAAATATATTTTTAAAACACAGTTTTGCCGACTGTCGAGTTTCAGTTTTCCATCATGTGAAGGCGTTCTGCGACCATTAGATGGACCATATTCAATCTTAAAATCAAAACTCATGCTTAAGATGAGCCCAACTCACTGTTGTATCTGAACAACGTACCATAATAATGGAAGAGATGATGTGGCAGTACAAAGCAATCACAAGTTTTTTTTCCCCCCCATAATTGTCCGCTGAAAACATTTTTCCTGGCCTTTACAGAGATTATGCCTCCACAAATTCTGCGCCATTTTGGAATCCCTAACGCTGCTGAACTGAATGAATTGTTAATACTGTCTTGCTCACAGATGTGCACTCACCGGTTTCGAAAATATGCCAGCTGAGCTCTGTAAATAAATGTATATATAAAATGCATTTCAAAGATATAAATCACAAAGTGCTGTACATAAAATGGTTGAAATAGAAAATGAATGAATGAATGAATGCAGCATAATAAATAAATCAAATAAATAACAGGACCCTGTCAATCTGAACACCCCCCCAAAAATGAAATGAATAGATAAAAAAAGGAAAACAAAAAAAATCCCTTTTCTAAGATTAATTATTTTTATTTATTTGGTAAAAATACAAAACACCAGCATGAAATTGCTTCATAACAATGAAGCCGTATGCTTAAGTCTACACAACTTAAAACATCCATTATGGGCTAATCACAACTAGCATTGTTATATTGTATGATGTCTAGCTCCTACTTGATATTGCTGACAGGTTCCCACTGCGGCGGTCTGAACGAGCTTCACAGACTGACAGGTCGAGCAGCTTCACTGCTATGATGAATCCCTGACGTACCAGGCTTCACTCATGTCTAATAACACAAAGCAATTTTCCCTCCACTGCAGAACATCAAAGGCACCAAACTTTGATTGTGAACATGCGAGTGCAGCTGTAAGTGAGGACGCTTCTCTGGATGTCATAACACAGCAAATATTGCTCATCAAATTTATGGGGGGTTACTACACATCTCATGGATGGAGATCTTTGTACTCTAAATCTCAAGTCACATAGGTAAGGGAAATATACCAAACACTTGAGGGAAAACTTCAAATATTCAAAGAATCTCAGGAAACCATTTCTTTTTTTCACCCTTTTTTTTTAAAAAATAGCAAGTTCTTACCAAAGCAGTTGCTTATCCCCGTCCAGGTCCCCTGTCAGGTTGCTAAGCATTTACAACATGTAAAAACAGCAGGGGAACTGTGCTTAGGGCGAGGCAACATGAGTTTTTCTTCTCTTGCTCTTCTACTGTGGTGTAAAAATCACAAGCAGTCATCGTGGCATTAAAATGTCAAGTGCTTGGGAGGTACCCGTGGGGAGGGATTGGAGCAGAAACCTAGTATACTCAAGGTTCAGGTGCTGCAGCCTGAACTAAACTCCCGGCATTTCACTGTGCTCCTCCACCGATGAAGTAAGGCAGCAGTAGGAGACTGCCTGTAAATTATCAGCTTATGCTGAAGCTGGGAGGCATGTTTGCTCCTGTGGAGATGGTGTGGAAGTATTCAGGGTGTTTGTTATAGTTTTGAGTCTGATTATAATACTGTGAAGACTCCAGGACAAATCCGATAACATGGTTAACACAGGAAAGAAAAAAAAAACTGGCATCTTTACCCACAACCATTTAGCATTAAAATCCGCTTTCCTTTGTCACCTGTTTCTGCATTTACATCCTAGTACAATTATATGTTATGTTATGAAAATAAACTATTCAAAATGTAGAAAAAATCCATTAGCAAAAATGTCTGTTGTCAAAATACATTGGACTCCCACTTGGACCGGTATGAGGTCCGCTGTAGAGTAATTTATTTAACCTGATGATGTGGCAAAAAACTTGGATAACTAGAAAGGCCACTCAGACAAGAGTCAAATTGAAGCAATGCAACACCCCAGTAACTGGTTGTCAAAAAACAGTCAATTCCAGTGTGTCAATATATAAATACCAGCTTTCCTCCAGCATCACTTAAAAGAATGGCAGATGATCAGCGTGTATGCCTTCACTAGCATGACACGCACACACGAAACCAGCACATCCAATAAAAACTAGCACGCTTTGTTTAGGGGCAGCCTGTAAGTTAGTGAACTGCTTTGAAGCTAATGTGGCATTGTGTTTTACTATAGAGGATTAAGCAGGTCATTACCAAAAAGCTTACAGCCGAGGTCTGCAGAGGGATTAAGCAGTTGGACTAAAAATAAAGGCATGGTTTGAGAGGCAGGTCACGCAAGGTGCTTATTCTACAACACCATAAAAAGTATGTATCTAATGACAAAGTGGCAAAGGATGCAGCGAGGCTGGAAATGGTGGTAATAGAATGCAGTGCACTGGTAAATGTCCTGGTTTAATGGTCCATATTTGAGCTATATGGAAAATAAACACATGCAACTAGTATTTTTCTACATTTTCAAAATGAATGATTTAATCTTCATTAATCACATCAATACTGTGTCATGTTCATTTTATGCCCCTATGACACATTTTCTTTTATTTTTCTCAAAAAAAGTTAGGAAAAGAAACAAAAAGCTTTTCTGAACAGTTAATAAAAGGACCTAGCTGAGACAAAAAGGCTGAAAACTGTGGCCATCAGAAGCAGCTACCAGCCCTACCCCTTCTGATTTATTTGTGTTTGCAAATTTCTAAATGTGTTCATGTCAGAGCAATGACATAATTGGCTTTTCTTCATTGAATAGCTACCCTTTCTCCCCCTCCCTTCTGATTTCCTTTCTGATATTCACCAAACAACCAGCAAATGAGCCAAATTATGAGTCTAGCCAAATGTCCTTATTAGCAGCACTGAAAGATTAAATAAAAATACAACAATACACAATTACCTTCTTATATTGTGATTAACCAAGCATATTGTACTGGATGAATTAGTCATTTCCAGCATATGTTCACATTGGTCACTACACGCCTAAGACACAGAAACGCTAAAAACATTATTTTAAACTAAACAGCTACACTGACGATGATTGCAATACATGAGACACGACAGCCTCAAACACGACCATTGCATGAAATGTGTGACTACTCAGATTATAAAAGTGGTGTATGGGAAAGTGCTTTAGTCTTCTAACGTCTTCTAAGCTAATGAACCCAGAGTTAGTTCAAAGAGCTCTGCCCTTCCTTTTACTATCAACATGATTCAGTGAAGATGCCAGAAGGAATCCAGGCCTTAAGGGCATTTCTAACAGATATGTTTAAGAATTTCATCATATAAGAAAGACTCCGCCATGTTTCACAGTGGATACACGAGAAGAAGATGCAAGAGCCAATTTGTCTGTGTAATGAAGTCAAGTAGAAATCTGAATGCATGAGAGGCTGCAGCAGACATCAAGAGTGTTAGTTCATTAAAACAAACAACCCAACCAAAGAAAATGTCACAAACAAAGTCACAGAGTTGGGATGAGTCTTCTGTGTGTACTTGGTGAGACTCGAGGACATTGTAGATAAAGAGTCTTACCCTGAATTTTGACGGTAACAACTGCAAGGATGCTCACCTCTTCTAATCCATTTAGTAGTAAACAGACAACTGGCTGAACATCCTCTCCACCTTCAGAAAGCTCATCTAGGCCCGCGTTTTAGTTTTCTCAGCCCCTAAACAAAAGAGAAGAAAGCAAAACTTAAATAATAACCAAAATTTGCATTAACATGTGACATGCGACATACCTATCATATATGAACACTCTTAATATAAACGTGTGTAGGCTGTGGAAAAGCAGAAGTCTGTACATGGATGTGCTTTTTTTTTATTACCGTTTTATTTAATTATTAGGCTATTATTGTTTTTAATGATGTGTTTTAATCAAATTGTTCTAGGTGGAGGCTCCGGATAAGCCAAACTGGCTTTTTGCCACTTCCAGCACTGCTTTTTTCTTTTAATATTATTATATGTGTATAATATTTTGTGCAAAACAAACAATAAACAAATAAACAAATTATGTATCCATATGGAACATGTCACATGCCATCAGGTGTCACATTATTAAAGCTGTTACAAACTCCGCAAGAAGTGAGAACTTTGTTCTTGTTCTCGAGGCCACAAGAACAAAACAACATCATTTTGTTCCCGTGAACCTGTTTGAGGATGGATTTTGGGACAATATACTTTCCTCCTGATTAGATTCTTTTAAGATTTTTTGGATGCTGGATCAATTCAAAGTACTACTATTTAATACAAATATTTGTGATGTTAAGTGAGCTTTTTTAAACCGAGACCATGTCAAAAAAATTTCAATGATGACGATGTCTGCATACTTTATCAGTGAACACATATTTCCAAGTGTAACCATTGAATGAATCCATTCTTTTAATTAATGCAAGAGGAAAGGTGGTATTTATATATTTACACACTTGATTTGACTGTTCTTTCACAACCAGTTACTGGATAGAAAAATGAATTGAATTTCCCTCTGGGATAAATGAAGTATTTTTTATTTCATTTCATTGAGGTGGTGAGAAAAGTAGAAAAATGCATCATGGTATATAAACATGGATACCGGCGCTTGCACAACCCTACCTTGCCACGGATGAGGTTTCACATATGAAATAAACTGGCTCATTGCACATAAAAACAGAAAACAAAACCAGCCTATGCAGGCCACCTTGTAGCTTTGTGCCCTTTGCTGTGTGCAGACCCTAAAATGAGACATAGCTCATATTTTTTTCTTGTTTTGAGGACTTCAAAAATAAGCACAAAGTTCTTGGTTTTTGTGGAGTATATAACAAGCTTTGTCAATTAGTGCCACATTTGAATTCATTTTGTCATTCATTTGTGCATTGATGGTTTCTTTATTTTTAATCTTTACCTTTTTATGTTTTAACAAAATAACCTGTTCTCATAATGTACAATATAAATATTCTATAAAGATATAGCTGTATCACTTTATTGTCCTTTTTATTACCGAGGTAAACTTGGCAATTAAAATGCATGTTTAAATATTTTTTCATATTTTATTTCTTCAGTGAGTGTAAATGAACCATCATTGGACATTAATGAGTCATTCAATATACTATGAAAATACCACCCACATCTAGGGCTGTCACAATTATTACAATATTCGTTAATCGCGAATATTTTCCTTATTCGCGAATATTTTTCTTATGCACGATAACCGCTTATCCAGCATTAAAACGTCAGATATGATGCAGACGTCCTGTGCGAGGCGTCAGTGGCAACGTGTGAGCACACAGCTGTGGTGTGATGCTAGCGAGGCTAACAGAGGAGCGTGAAGGTATGAGTTGGTTCAGAAGCCACATACACGGCACGGCTGTGGATACATTCTGGTTTTAAGCCGAATGGTAAAGTGGAGCCAAGTAACCCAGAGGAAGCAATTAGTAAACTTTGCCGTAAAACAGTCCCGGTCCAACCCGCTAATACTACAAATCTGAAGCAAAATCCGCACAGCCACCATCCACAGCGATACGCCGAACTTCGAAAGACCACACCAGCACAGTGACATCCGCAGCTGTTGCATCCCGTCAGCTGGGTCCGGGTGAAGCTTTCGGACAACGCTGCGCTAATAGAAACAGTCAGTGTAAGATGGCGCACACCTGCAGATAGTTTAACGCTTTACATCGCTAAGTCACTTAATGCTGTCATAGCCAAAAGCTCGGTTTACTCCCGCGTGCGGCGGGACCAGCAGAGGCTACAGACCCTCTTTGTTTATACTCTAGCATAGGGAAACGCGCCGGGTCGTGGCGTCCTTTCTGGATCTCCAGACAGCGTTAGGCTGGTACCGGTCAATAAACTCCGCCAGGCGGCGTTTTTCAGTGTTCCAAAATAAAAATCTACAATCCATTAATTCCATGCAGTGATCAGTCTTTATAAGCAGCTTTTAGATGAGCTGCACAGTCCGATAATTTTCCACGGCAGCAATGATATGGCGTTTCTGCCAGCACTGCTGCAGCAAATAATAATTAACAATAAACCCATTATGCCTGTCTATTTTTCGATGTTCAGGAATCCATTATATTGGTCTCATTCATTAAGGAGTAGGCTACAGTACAGAATGTGTATTATTAAAGCTAATCATACTACAGTTGAAATTAAATGAGAAATAATTTAATTCCAGTGGGAAATTCAATTTTGTAGTAGTTTTTTTTTCTTTTTTTTAGTTGTTGGATAAAGAAAAAAGAGACAATATATTCGTCAATCGCAATTATTTGTCTGACAATCGTCTCCAGAAATTCCTAATCGTGACAGCCCTACTCATATGTATAAAGTTTAAGCAGTATTTTAATAACGATTTATGTTGACAATTTTTTTGTCCTTAGCTGACAGAGATGAAAAGTTAAAACATCAATAACCACTTATGGGCATTCCAAGTTTAATCAGTACCAAAAACAATTATTTGAGACATAAATAATGGGCACAACTTAGGGCCTTTTCACGTGGCATGCTCGGGCCCGGGTCCGAGCACGTTTGACCACAAATTTTGTCCATGTGAATGCAAACAGGCCGGGCCCGGGCGCGGCACGGGTGGCCCAGATTGGGAGGTAGTCCAGGATCCGGGCCACCCGTGCTCGAGCACGGGTGGCC
>JAVQJG010013649.1:0-11777 GCA_036024015.1 Craterocephalus amniculus
GTAAACAACTTGTAAACAAAACACTTAAAGTACTTTAAAAACTTGTTACAACGTTACTTCTGTGCCGACAATAACATTTTTTGTGGAAAGAATCAATTGTGGTGTTCTGACTAGAACAAAAGTATAAAACAAAAACAAACTTACGTTAAAATCAGAATGTTTTACTGAATTGAGAAAACCTGTAGATAAGCAATATGAAAAATTAGGCTGTAAATAATGGTAATAATATCTGAAATATGTAGCTAACATTTTTATCTTCTGTTCATCTTTAATCTTTGTATGCAGACTTTGCAGTCGGCGCTTCTTTTATTGTTCTCTTGTTTGAAGTTTTTAAAGCCAAACATAATAATGAACGGTACTGCTGCGGCATCTGCTCTGTCGGTCGCCATAGTGTCATTTGAACAAAGTATCAATGCGCGGGGCTGCAAGCCGCGCACCTGGTGTTGTATCATCTGGTTACCATGGTTACCATGCGGCAAAAGGAGGAAATGATATTAAGCTTCTCTGACGTTTCAGTTTTGCCAACGAAAATACGCCCAGAAAATAAAGATTGTTCACGAGTCTCAAGCCACGAGTCCACGTCAAGTCTGAAGTCAATTTAGGTGCGACTTAAGTGCGACTCAAGTCCGGGTCGCAAACTCGAGTCCCCTTCTCTGGTATAAAGACAGCGATGCATGAAGACGTTTGAAACGGATGTCTCCATTTACGTCTGTCAGGAAGCAGAAATGGCCCTTTAGCGTGATTCTTAGTGTTAGCATGACTGTTAGTGTTAGCATCTTGTTTCTTCTTTTTTTTAGCTCAAGTTCAGCAATATTTTTATTTGTCTACTAACATTTCACCCTCAATTGGATGGAATTTCATTTTGCGGTCGCAGTTTCCTCTCTCTCCGAATCTTTCCATGCCAAACAGCGCAGCTAAATCCTCATATAAATATTGCTGTTTGCTCACGCGAATGATAACATGTGCAACCTTAGTAGATCACACGCAGAACATGGAACATGTACAAATGTATGTATGTATAAAAATATGTATGTATAAACCTAAACATAAATGTAAATGTAAACATAACCAGAGCTAAATAAATGCTGCGCAACTGACGTAACGCAGCATTTTGAACTCGTGCAAATCAGCTTATTAGTGTTAACATGAGTATTTGGGTTACAAAAACCATGTTAACTTCAGTGATACTTTAGCACTGAAGATCATTCCTTCCAGAGCTACAATACTGCATTTTCCTCTGGGATCAATTAAGTATTTTTCATTTCATTTTCATTTCATTTAATTTCTGAACAGAATATTACTTTTTTTCTCCTGAAATTGAAATCTGAAATATCACCAGTCTGTCTTCAGATACCTTAAAGGGGTTCACATATCTGAGCAGAAACAAACCAGAAGAGAAGAAGAAGAAAAGAAGAAATATGCAGAAGAATTCAGCAGTGCCCACAAGTGGCGGTAACTTCAGAGATGCACGGAAGTATGAGGACAGGGACACACGGCAATGTCTGAAACGTACGTACGGGTGGAGCATTTTCATCGAGTTTGGAGGATGTTTTTACAGACACTAGGTCACATCGATGCTTAGAATAACTTTCTTTAACTTGAAACATCATACAGAGTCGTTAAGTCCGAACTTCTCCAATATTTGACTCCGAGTTCGTAAACTCTGACTCCGGAGAGCGTGCGAACCTGCCTTGTTTCTGTTTGTTTTCAAAGCCGTCAGGGTTCAGCTGATTCCTTCACACATCAATGCTTAGTTACTGCAGAGAGTAATCTGATTACTTAGGCATTAACACTACACAGGGAACACTTAGCTTTTTATTTTGTCTCAATAAGAATATTTTTTATCTCTGTTTCAGTGTCGGAGCTCTTCAGGGAACTTTGTTTCTTTACGTGTTTTTTCTTTTACTCTTTTCGTCATCGGAGGTTTTTTTCTTCGTGGTTTTTCTGCTCACGTGTTTTAAGATGAGAGATAGAAGGTTTTGGCCCCGGATCCTGAGGCTTTGGCTTTTGGGGTATTGGGCTCCTCTGTATCAGAGTCCAGACAGATCTGTTGACAGTTTCTGATAGCGCACACACACACACACAGGCACACGTGCACACATGCACACGTGTACGTGCGTACGCAGGGAGGATATGATGAAATATGATCTGAATGGTTCACATTCTCCGCACGCCTGAGGCACATAAACAGCTTTCTGACAAGAATGTAGAGGAGAGCCGAGACGGATGAAGAGGAGACGGACCTGAACCCGACCTGCAGAGGTCGGAGGTCACTGGCTGGAGGACTGAACCATGAACACCACAGAAGAAGAAGAAGAAGAAGAAGGCATACAGCTGAGAAAGTAGAAGATCTCACCTGCACGGCCGCTGACGTACCCGGAGAGCAGAGCATCCATCTGCAGCAGAACCACAAGAATCAGTAATCCATGACAGGGCTGGTCCATGCTGATGGACAGAGAGCTGGACGGACGGACGGACGGATGGACGGACGGACGGGTGAGAAATGCCTGAGAGAGAAGCTGAGAACCAGACTGAAAGCTGCAGACTGAAGGCTCCGGCAGACAGACACTCCTCCACTCTGTCATTATCTCCTCCCTCTGAGCCGGTCTGGCTCTGACAGCAGCTGCAGGATCATGATGATGATGATGATGATGATGATGATGGTGCTGATGATGATGATGATGATGATGATGTTGTTCAGACTCCACACCACCCACACTGAGACACAACTCAGGTTAACTAAAGTAAATGTTTGAGATGTCCACGTTGAGCCTGACAGGCTGACAGCTCCACCTGCAGGAGATCCGATGCAACAACAGCTCCACCTGCAGGAGATCCGATGCAGCAACAGCTCCACCTGCAGGAGATCCGATGCAACAACAGCTCCACCTGCAGGAGATCCGATGCACCAACAGCTCCACCTGCAGGAGATCCGATGCACCAACAGCTCCACCTGCAGGAGATCTAATGTCTGCAGAATGATCTGTCTCCTTACTACTACTGCTGTCATTTAGCAGACGCTTTTATCCAAAGCAACTTTCATTTGACTTACATTCCTTCCATTAAAGACAAGTCAGAATTATTCATAGGAGACTTAAAAAAAACCCTAATAAAGATAAATTAGCTAAATTCTAATTTAGTGAAATAAGACATTGTTTTTTAATGTAATTGAGATTTAAAAAACAAAAAACAAAACAAACAGCCAATGGGGTCCTGGAGCAGTGAGAGCAGACTCCTGATGAGTAGCTATCTGCATTGGAAAAAATGACCCTCAGAAATAAGTTAGAATAATTAAAACTAGGTATTTTTTCTTGAAATAAGCAAAAAAATTCTGCCAATGGAACAAGCAAAATTTCTCTTGATAAGATTTTTTGGAATCAGACGATATATTCAAGCCTCATAAGATCTTGAAATAAGCTGGAAAAACTTGTTCTTCAATTTATTTGACAGGTTTTGTGAAGTTTTGTGTCTCATTATAAGTTTGTGGAGCTCAGAAGTCGTATTCCCTCCTACTTTCATAGAACCAGTTCCAGTAGTATCTCACTGAAATGTTGCTCTTTAGCTGATATTTATATTAAGCATTTTGACTAGAAAGCAGAAAAACGTGCTTGTTAGAGTAAGATTTTGAGTTTTTGCATTGCGGACAGGTGCAGAAGTCTGACGGAGAGTTCCAGAAAACACCTGATTGCAGTGATGGCTTCAAACGATTGTTAAGCTACATATCAGCTGGTGAGCGATTTTATAGAAGTATTGAACCACAACTCAAAAACAATTCCATGATTTTCATAATCTTTAAAAATATATTTTTACTTTTATCAGTTTAAGCTAGTTTCAGGGAAACCTGGGTTTTCCCTCTTTGATGGGGCGGAGGAGGAGGGGGCGGCTACTAAAACATTCATGTGTACACTATAATGTTCATTTCTTACTGTAATAAACCTTTTTGTTGCTGTGAATTTCCGTTTACAACCTCCAGAATAAAACACTCTAATGTTATCGCTCTTATTCTGAAGGCTTTTTTTTGTCAGACTCACTTCCGGTTAAAAACGAAAGTTGAAGCCTTCATGTCTGGCTCATACAGTTGATGTCGGAACGGACCTGTTTTACCTGAGCAGGTGAGTGGCCGCGTGAGCAGGTGGTCCGGTCACGTGCTGCGTGTTTTCTGTCCCTCCACCTGCAGCTGAGGTTCTGCTGGATTATGTCTCGTGAGCGGTCGGCAGTTCCGGTGGTGGATCTGCGGGTCGGAGCTTTCTGTGACATCATGATGGCAGAAAGTGTCACAATATTCACAGCAGGCGTCGTTTATATCAGACACAGGTGTCTACTTGATGTTTTAAAAAGTTAAAGTTGCACAATTTAACGCCGTGACTTTTCCTGTTGTGCATTAAAAGAGATCTGCTGAATTTAAGAAGCACCACACCTCAACACTTCAGAAATTAAGTCGGACTGAGTTTCATCCCGCTGATGCCTCCAGATTCTGTTGTGTGAGAAGCTGTCAGTGTGTAAAGAGGTTGATCTAAAATGAAGGTGAAGTTTATTTTATCATGTAATTAATAAGGTTTTATTATATATATGTATATAAGTACACACATACATATACAGTATGTATATATCTACTGTATATCTCTCTATATAAACACATATATACACAAACACATATATATACATGTATGTGTATATATATGTGTGTGTGTAGATGGAAGTGATGTTTGATAACAACTGTGAGGAAGTGGTCTGGGACTCTGACAGAGTTCTGCGGTTCTGGATCAGGAGGCGGCTCTGGTCCTGGTTCTGGTCTTCCTTCGTGTCTGAGACCCGACTTTGCTTCTTTTCTGTCTCTCCGATTTTACTCATCCGAGACGTTGTTCTTCTGCAGGTTTTCTGATGGATTCAGATCCACCTCCAGGTCCGGATCCGGGCCCTGATCCCGACCTCACCATCGTCCTGCTGGGAAACGCCGGCGTGGGGAAAAGCGCTTCAGGAAACACCATCTTAGGACGAGCAGCCTTTGAGTCAAAGACGTCCTTTAACCTCAGAAAGACTCCGATCAGGCGGCAGACGGGCCGGGTCTTTGGAAAACTGATCCGGGTCATCGACACCCCGGGAATCCTGGGATCCGAGGAAGAGATCGGAGCGTGCTGCGAGGACGTCCTCCGGTCGGCCGGAGCTCAGCTGTTCCTGCTGGTGGTGAGAACGGAGCGCTTCACCCAGAGGGAGAGCGATGCGGTGGAGGCGGCGGTGGCGGCGGTGGGGGCCCGGGGCTTCGGCTGCTCCTTCCTCCTCTTCACCGGCGGCGACAGCTGGAAGAACCGGTCCGTGCAGGACTTCGTCTTCAGCAGGGAGCAGAGCTTACTTCCAGACGTTGTCCGGAGGTTCTCAGGGAGGTTTCACCTGTTTGACAACGAGGACGGAGACAGCGGGCAGGTCCGAGAGCTGCTGCACAGGGCGGGTCACCTGCAGGGTCCAGCAGCAGGTAGACGCTTCAGCCTGCTCTGATTGGCTGTCTGATTGCTAGCAGCTCTATTCTTTTATTCTGTACTATCCTATTCTATTCTGACCCCCCCCCCACATGTATCTCACCCGTCTCTCGTCTCTCCTGCAGGCTTATGCGTGGAAGAGGTCAGGGGGAACGATCTGATTGGTCCGGCTGGTGCTGGGCCGTCCCTGGGTCCGTCTGTCAGGAGGATCGTTCTGATTGGTCCATGTGGAGGCGGGAAGAGCTCGTCGGCGAACACCTTGCTGGGTTTCCCTCAGTTTGATGTGGACTGCGACTTCGATGGATTCAGGAAGCAGCACGGATGCGCCTCCTCGGTGGTGGAGGGGGGGCGGCTCACCGTGGTGGACTCTGCAGGACTCCCGGGCGAGGCGCTGTCCCCGGACCAGCTGGTCCCGGAGGTCCGGGCGATGGTGCACCTGGCCGAACCGGGACCTCACGTCTTGGTGTTTGTGGTGAAAATCGGCCGGCTGTCCCCTGGAGACTCCCGCCTGCTCCAGCTCCTGCCCCGCCTGTTTGACGTAGACGTGTGGCGTCACGCCGCCGTGCTCTTCACCCACGGCGACGCTCTGGGCCGCCGGACCCTCCAGGACCAGATCCGGTCCAGCCGCTGCGTGTCGGAGCTGGTGTCCCGCTGCGGGGGGAGGACCTGCGTGCTGGACAACACCCGGCGAGGAGACCGTCAGCAGGTCACATGCTTCCTCCGTCTGATCGATGACGTCATCAGGCAGAACAGGGGCCGCCACTGTGGCCCGGACATCTTCGTGACACCCGACAGGAAGTGCAGACCCCACCGAAACGGACTCTGGGTCAGACTGAATCATCCGATTGTATCATCGACGTTGCTGCTAATCAATACCGACACGTATCGATACTTTTATTGAATATTCGTACAAAATAAACTCTCGAATTCAAGGCGAAGTCAAAAGCATGGGAAGACACTTTTTTTTCTAGTAATGAAACAATTCATCAGAACAACTCCTGGTTTATAGAGGAACAGAGGTAATTAGCACCTTTTGTTATTAAAAGAGGACTAAAGATTGGCTTGAATGGAGAATCGATACAAGCCGGTTTTGTTTTCCACTGAAAGAGCCAGCCTGTTCAGCGTCACTTTTATCCAGGTGCTGCTTGTTTTGTTTGCCAGCCGGTCTCCAAGAACAGAATATAATCAATCGAAATGATGATTTTGGGGATTGTCAGCTGAGAAACTTTGTGACCAGCTGCTCCAGAGCAGGTTGTATTCTGGATCAGAGATCAACTAAAAGAGTATTTCTTGTGAATCAAGATAGAAGAATCAAAATTGCACTGGATCATTCATTGATGTCAGATTCATATCGTTATTAATGACAATGCTCACACACGGCACAAGCAGCAAACAGGAAGTTCTACAACTAACAGAATTAATCCTCACACCTTCACTAACACGATTAAATTCTTTGTCATTTACCGGTGATCGTGGGAATTATTTCTGAGTGAGAAGCTGATCCCGATCTCCTCCCGGATCCAGGTTGTGATCTGGATCTCTCCTGAAATCATTCCACTTGTTCCTTTGGTCCATTAATGAGATTTCCTCAACATTTCATGAAAACCCGTCCATAATTTTTGGAGTTTTATTGCAGTCAGATGGACGTGAAGTGAAGAAGCTCTTCACGAAAGATCAGTGGGGCTGGAAGGTCGATACCAGAGGGATGAGATCAATTTTCCCTAGCAGGGGGCAAAAAGAAAAAAAGTGTGAACGAGTTCAAGACGAGTAGTTTTTGTTGTTGTTCAGCTAATTGACACGGTTGTGCGATGAAATCATTTTGTAACATTGTTTATATTTGTTTTTTAAAAACAAAAAGCTCAATTTAAGTCTTAGGCAAGACACTTAACCCTCATTGCCTCCAGTGATGTACCGCTGGTAAAACTCAATTGTAAGTCGCTTTGGATAAAAGCGTTAGCTAAATGACAGTAATGTAATGTAATAAAAAGAACCTTTTTTTTCTAGTAATGAAACAATTCATCAGAACGCCTTCTGGTTTATAGAGGAACAGAGTTAATTAGAACCTTTTGTTATTAAAAGAGGACTAAATGTTAATAAAGATCGGCTTGAATGGAGAATCGACACCAGCCGGTTTTGTTTTCCACTGAAAGAGCCAGCCTGTTCAGCGTCACTTTTATCCAGGTGCCGCTTGTTTTGTTTGCCAGCCGGTCTCCAAGAACAGAATATAATCAATCGCAATGCTGATTTTGGGGATTGTCAGCTGAGAAACTTTGTGATACTGCTATCAGGATCAACAATGTCTAAGTAAGTAACAGAGAGGAAACCGGGTGTATTCATCAAGCCTCCTGATCTGGACGGAGGTCGGTATTCTCCACATAAAGGAGCTGATCTTGTTGAGATTGATAAGCGCCTGTTCCTTGTGGAATGTGTTGATCCCTATTGATCAGCTAAACTGCAAGAAATAAAGGACAGAAAATTACATTTTCTTAATATGGTAAATGTTTACTTAAGATAAATAAACTGAACATAATTTTCATAAATGTTCTGTCTAAAGGTCAAAATGACAGCAGTGCAAAATGCATCCACCAGGGGGCCAACTGTATACAACACAGTTCGGAGCCAGTAAGTGACACAGCAAATAGTAAAAGATAATAATATATCTCAGAAAGAAATAATAAAGTTTCACCACAGTTTTACACTTGAAGTTAAACTGAATAAATGAAACATGAATCAGTGTTAGAACAAGGTGATTTAATTTATCATAAAGTGCTGAATGTGTTAGTTTATATATTAACGTGGAGCAGAGTTGTTCATTCAAACATCCATAAACATGTGAACAAAACATGAAACGTCTAAACTGGGGAAGCGAACTGATGCATACAGGACTCATACTTCAGACACCCACCCTTGTATGTAACTACTAATAAAAATACATAAAACCAGACAAAGATCAGGACCTTTCCAAGTTTAAAATAAAACTCACAGCAAAGTAACCACAACAGTTACATATTTTGTCTTCTTTTTCTTGACATTTCATTTTTTTCGATGGAAGATGCGACGGCTCCGAGGAGTTCCTGATACTCTGGTGTGTTTTTTACACCTGGCTTTTGATCCAGCCATGTTAGGAGCTGTTCTCTCTGGTTGTTGTTTAAGACTCCAGACTGTGTGTAGCCCTCCACCAACAGGCGGTCTCCGATGTTGTGGTAGCCCCTCGTCTGTTCTTGGGATATATTCCGATCAGATTTATGTTTACGTTTGGGGATACCTACAAAGATGCACACGTACAAAAGAAATAGTTTTATTTTAGTATGATGTACATTTTGTAGAAAAAACATTTTTGATTTAGTAATGCAGAACAGGAAACGATGTCCGGTCGAATTTACGTTTCAGCCTGTCTGTTGATGCAATTTTATTGATTCTCCTACACTGCTTCCAGTGCAACAAAAACACCTTTTTTTTTATTCATTCAAGGTTTTTTTTCAATCAGACCATTTTTATTCTAAACTGCCTAAAGATTCAACCTAATCTTCTTGGCTTCTAAAAATGAATGCCTCCCAAAGTGAACCAGTCTTTCCTAACAAATGAAGCCACCAATACAAACACAGTAGCTTTGAAAACAGAGGGGGCCGGTTGGGGTCAACCTGTTTTCAGACTTGAATTACAGAATATGAGTTGATCTGCTCTTAGTCTTTTAAAACATATCGCCTTTCGCAGACTTTTTACATTGTGGCTACGTTCAGATGTGGGAAATGTTCTGGATAAGTCAACTATTGTAACAGGGTAGGATGTCTGTGTTGCGACTTGTCCGGAACATTTTCTTGTGTGTTCAGGCACAACCACGTGCCTCCATATTTCCGCTCCTGTTACATAGAGGCTAGCCTCTAAATTTCTGCTACAGTTCCAAGAGCTGAACATTTGTGTGAGTGCAAACAGCATAAAGGACAAAGTCCGCAACATTACCGCTTTTCAGAGCAAGTCTGAAAGGAAGTGAAAGGATAAAGTGGGAGATCCACAGGATGGTCGTAGCATTGTCTGCTATGATGGGGACTTAATTGGTCTTTCCTGGTAAAACAAATTTACACCTTCCGTCTGTTTTTTCCTGTTATGATGCTACCAGATAAAGTGTTATAACATCTGTTGTTGGATGGATCAGCATTTTGAAGGACATTGAGGTTGAAGCAAATAAATAAGTTAACCTTTTAGGTGAACTTGATTGACATTTAATTATATATTGTAAGACTGACCTATCTTGGGGGAATAGGAGAGGTGATACAAATCTGTGACCAGAATTATGGATCAGAGCTCATACCACTCACCATCATGAAGACCTGAAAGCTGTGTAGCTGCTAATCTGATTGTAAACCATAACACAATCCTGAGGTTGTCTGCTGCCAAAAGTTGTCTGATTCAAGTCTGTCCATTAAGAAGCAACATATTCATTCGCACAAAATTGACGAGCCAGGGTGGGGCAATGATGGGACTATACAACATCACTTGATTCAACTGAAAATGCTGAACACCAAAGACATTTTTCTTTAAAAAGTAGAATCCATGATTGTTAACTATAATAAAACCTTGACGTCTGAAATCTGTCCTAAGAGAAGTGTTGCATTCAACCGAACCCTAATGGCAAGCCAGCATGGAGGAATGATGGGGAAAAGGAATCGTCATTTGAGTTTGAAATTCCTAGAATGACAGATAAAGGGGTGATTTCATGCAAAACTGGCTATTCTAAGTTCTTGGAATTGTATTTTGGGTTGTTTTAACTTAAGAGAAGAGCAAAAACCCTCATAAAAATAACCCAGGCGTGGTTTAGAATCATTTAGAGTGTCTGAAACTTTCAAATGGAGCGTTTTTTATGATCGGACTGTACTTCCTTACTTCTTCGACGTCACAGACTGGCCTCGGCAGTCTTCAACTCCAACCACAAGTACAGTAACCATGGCAATGAAATGCCATATCGGTATGGTATTGGTCCGCTGAAGAAAAAAAGAGTGAACAAGGCCTACCTGGGGCGAAGTAAAGAGCGCAGTAAGGGGTGGAGTTGGCAGCTGCTTGGCTGCTTCAAGACTGCCACCCATCCAGAGGGATGCTCAAGAGAGGAGGGAAAATAAAGAGCTGCGCAACAGCTGAAGTGCTTTACCTAAGGCCTGATATGATATATCCATGACTTCAACAAAATGTTAAGGCATCAGAGAACAGCTACAGATGGGGAGAAAAGTGCATAAAACCACCCCTTTAAGTAATTTAGTAAACTCTAAGACGGTCTTGACCGTATGCCTTACTGTGCACACAGTATTTTAGCAAAACCTAAAGGTTGTCTGTTGTCAAGAGCTGTTGTAAATTTGTCCACAACACAATACATAAAATAAATAAATGTCCTATGTGCTGTAGGGTGCTCGGATGTCCACATGAAACTGGGCAAGGCAAAAACAAGAATAAAATGTGAGACACATCGGATCTCAGTTGAGTCTTTCACTTTGCTTCTTTTTTTTGTAGCCATTGTGCCTTTTGTCTTTGTGATGACTCAACTTAACTAAGCTGAAATTAACCTTGAACATACCCGCATCTCTTCTGAGAGACTCTGACATCTCTGGATTGGCCACAATCAGCGACATCTTCATCAGTTTAACTTTGTCTCCACTCAGAAGAACCTCTGTGAGTTTTTCCCTATGAACAAGAAGAGAAGGAAGTGAGATCTCCATGGAGACGATGTTTCTAGTTCGGCTCAAGCCTGAAGATAAAAACTCACCTGATCCTTTGAGACTCTGAGCTGTTGCCGGTGGTCAGGGCACGCCGGTGATGCTCCTCAAGTACTTCCCTGCACAGCCCACGGTTTCCAGTTTCATCAATCAGGGAAAAAAGTTCTGGATGCTTTTGTTTAAAGTCATCTAATTTTCCTTCTTTCTCCAACTTCTGATGAGCTTTCTTAAAGGTATCTTGGGGTGGGATGTGGTCTGCGTTCACAACAGGTCTCATGTTGTTGTTTGCTGGTGTATTTTCCCTCCTGACACCTTTAACACTTGAGAAGAAACGATGACATAAAAGTTCATTGTGATTGAAAGGTGTGGGTAAATATTGTTGTGGTTGTTTTCAGCAGCTGAATGATTACCAGTAAAAAGAACTTACTCCCCGTATGCTCCAACCAGTCCAAGATTGTAGGCTTTAATATAAGAGTAAAGCTTTGGATCTTCATTTTTAATCTTGTTCAACATCTGCTGATATTGTTCTCTGATCTCATCCCTTTCTTTTCTTCCTCCTCCAATGATGGCATATTTACTGGGAGACTTGGATGTTTTCTCA
>JAVQJG010013657.1:0-12929 GCA_036024015.1 Craterocephalus amniculus
TTTGTTCTGTTTTGACAAAAGTGTTGTAGGTTTACTTGTTTGTTGTTTTTAAGCAGTTTGTCCTGAGCGCTTCTTGGTTTGTTTTTTATGTGCTACTCATACAAAGATGGCTCAACTTCCGCTGTAACTGCTTGTTTTAATTGGTCTAAAATGCAGTTTTTAGTTTCTTTTTCTACTTGATATCACCCAAGAAGTGAAGTTAGCACCTTCTAAACAGTCACTCAGTTGCAGAAAATAACTCATCTTAACAAGTAAAATGTATCTTTAACGTCTCGAACGGAACACTGGCTCTCAAGGACCAGGATGAAGGACAGCTGATCTAGGACATACTGTGGCACTTACATCCTGAAACTACACTGAAAGCATGTTGTTGCTGATATGAGCTCCATATAATTACCAACACATCATTTTTTTTTGTTTGTTTTTTAAATGTATTTTGCCTCAAAGCACCTCTGCTAACCTCATGTGGGAAAAAGGCATCAGACTGAATGAAGAGAGGCTGAACGTCTGAGATGCACATCTCAAACAGCCAGTCTGGATGCTTTCATCTGTCAACATGGGAGATGAAATGACATTCATGACATTCCATGCACGCTGCTCTCCTGGTGCAGAGCTGGCAAGGTTAACCTACTGCGTGTGGAAGGATACTTCAACATGCAAACAAGCTGTGGATTGAACCACCAACCTTTTGTCTGGCAGATAACAGGAAACACAATTAACAAAAAAGCTAAATCTAGAATATAAAGTGAAAAAGACAACAATGAGAATAAATAAACCACCTGTTTGCCTCCTGGTTCCAGCAATACTCATAAATACACCCTTGTTATTTGCCAAATCTGTAAATGATTAGAATGTTTTGACCTTGTAATTTATGCTAAATAATAATTTCAAGGGGATGAATGAATAATAGATTAAAATAAAATCCCACACTGATTATTTCTGTTCACATGACTTAATATGACCCACTGTTATGCATAGTTTTATTCATAACCTACAAAACTAATGAATAAAAACCTCCAAACAGGTGTGTGTTAACTGGCTTTTATCAGCTGTGGACATATATTCTCTATATTTTGAAATATGATATAGGCGCATACAGTGTGGCACATGTTTAAGACAATGTAAACATTTTGAAAGGAAGTTATGTGGCTGGCAATCTCATTTCTGCCCGAGAAAAATTGATGCAATTTCAGTGTGGAAGGCTGGGATGCATTTTAATGTCACTTGTGAATGGAGTCAGACTAAATCACATGCACACACAAAAATAAATGTAAATGTATATGTCTGACATTGAATTTATACATATGCAGGGAGTCAGAATATCAGTGCAAGCTTTATTTAATCTGCATCCAAGTGCCATCAATCACAGTCCTAATGCATCTCAGTCTTTTTTAGAGACATCTATTTTTCGTATATATTTTTAAGTCGTGATCTAAACACACGCTAGGATCAGCTGAGAGTGTCACAGACATTCTTCGTGTCACATGATTGTTCCCCTGATTTGGCAGCGAGCTATGCCAGACTTAATTATAAAACTGTGAATCCATGGGACAAAGCCTGACACCATGTCAGTTTAAAGCTCATTCATCATGATGGTACCAAAAAAGAGACAGAAAAACTCAAAAGAATGACTCGATAGGAAGGAACTAAACAGAAAGGATGAAAGAAAAAGGGAGAAACGAGGAAAAGAATAAAAAGGAAGTGGCTCTCCACGGATGGCTTGTCATCTGAGGTGAGACTGAGCAGAACAGAGGTAAACAATGGATGTTTGGTAAAAGGCAGAAGTAGTCAGTCAGGCAGTAGTAAAAAGAAAAAAAAAAAAAAGGAGAAAAAATTAAAACAGCCGCAAGTCTTTTTGAAGGGAAGCTGCCAGACTCCATTTGTCTGAGTGTGCAGCACACTCCCCATTTTTCAGCCCCAACAATCCTCTGTAGCCGTGGCGATGTTACATGTGTGTGTGTGTGTGTGTGTGTGTGTGTGTGTGTGTGTGTGTGTGTGTGTGTGTGTGTGTGCACATCATGTATGTCTGTAGAGCAGTGTGTGTGTGTGGGTGAGTGTCACATGGCCCAGACTGGTGTGAGGGCTTGTTTGAAGTGGATGAGAGAGATGCAGCTACTGATACCAGATGACATTCTTGACTGTGTTGTAGTGCCTTGAGTGTTGACCTGCTAAGGTGGCTGTTCCAGCACAAGGCTTCTGTCTGGGCTTATCTAGACCTTCACATCCTCCTGCTCACAGACAAAGACTGTTTGCATTCCCCACCTGTGAAGATAAAAGTATCAAATGAAGCACGGTGCACCACAAACACAATAAAGAAGAGAAAAAGTCGGTGTTTTGGAGAGCGAAAGCAGTCACGTGTCACACGAGTGCAGATCTATCTATTTCAACATTTTCAAATGATTTTACTCAGACTAAGCTGTTAGTCATGGTGGAAGTAGTTTTCACCACAACAACTAGGTTTTATGCATCTTTGCATAACAGCAAACAAACGAAAGGTCCTTATCAAAATTAAAAGCAATCTGTTTATAGGTTAAGATTTTTTCCCCAACCAAATAGCCCCCTTCTAACTAGATCCATGTGCAAGTAATGATTCCTTTTTTTCTGCATGTATTCTAGGATCTGTAAATCCTAAAAATTCTCTCCACCTCTCCTGGGTTTGTTTCATATGAAAGCATCAGTCTGAGAGTCTGAGACAGCCATTGATACACTGCACTTCCAAGGTAGAAATGTTCACTCACATTGTTGACTTTTTCTTACACTCAAGGTATGTTTCTCTGTGTACAAAAATAAGAAAATAGAAACCACTATTTGAACATGTTACAATAACAAAAAACTTTATCTATACTATAAACAATTCTTACCATTAAAACTTGCTTGTATTTCTCAACTTTCCTCAGGCTATCAATGAGGAGCTATGAATATGCTGATCTGGTCTGGCTATTTGGCCTCCCACCTGCATGCTTGCCTTTGCCTACCTGCCTTGCCTTAGCTATGCTATAGTAGATTTATTATGGGAGTTATTTAGCTGTTTAGAGAAAAGAGGAGGCAAGATTATACAAGGAAGCTTCAGAATGGTAATGCATTTACTTCATCTTGCTTTCAAGAACATTAGGAATGCACGGCTGCTCTTGTGCATAAAAGCCACCCAGGCGCCACCGGGTTTTAGCTTGCAGCAGTCATGGACAGATCCAAACCTTACACCAAGACACATCGCAAATGCAAATGTTGTGAAACAAGGGAGTTCGTCCACCTTACCAAATGTTAATGCGTGTGTAAAGAATGTTGACAGATGCCAACTTTTATTGCATTCAAGGGATATGAGACATATAGAAGTTGTTGGAGTAACTACATATAAGGCTAATCTGTCCATGATGGTGATATTGCATTGTAAAAAGAATGTAGGCTACTAGAGCTGTGACCATAAGCCATTTATAGCACTAGCAAAGTGATGTTACGGTGGGATGCAACCATGGACAAAGATGCAATTTTATAATGTTGTTCAGTCTCATTGTTGCCTTATCGCAACCAGGAAGAGAGAAAGTGTGTTTGGATCATGACATCTAGCTATGGCTTAACCAAGCTATTTATTATTCTGTATGATTATGTTTGGATTTTCCTTCAGTTTTTCATTAAACTGATTAATTCAAGTGGTAAATTTCCTGAATTATGTGACTGAAATATATTCCAGTTGATGGAAGTGGTTTTCACCGTATGCAAACCTCTTTTTTGTTTGAATAATACTAATGTGAAATGAATATGCCAAGAGATATTCATTTCATAAAATCACAGAAATCAAGACACTTGGAGGGGTGGGGGGGGCTTATCTGTATCTCTATGTGCAATTAACCTTTTCACCGGCTTATTTTTTTATTTTTAGTTTTGTACTTTCTTTCCACCTCGATCAGTTGTTAGTTAAAGCTGTTCATTCATCTCCATAATAGTAAAAAATGCAGAAGTCACTACGTTCCCCTTCAGGCTTTCACACCTTATCTACGCCCACCTCACATGTCCGACCAATAACGCAACACTTCTCAGAGCCCAGTTTGGAAAGCTCGATGTGGCAAGAAGTGTCCTCATTAACGTCAGGCGAAAACAAAATGACGTCACAAATGGGTGTTCATGTCGTTAGTTTAGGGTATTTTCCATAAATATGATGGCACATGAAGGCAGAATAAACCTGGACTACAAAATTGAAGCGAAGGAAAAAAATGGCGGATCATAAAACTGTTCACATGGAAGTCCCTGAGCATATTTAGCAGACCCACTGCAAATTCATTGACGTAATAGACAAAAAAATTTAAAAGCGAATTGAGAATCCAAGTGTCCTGAGTGGGTAACGTCCATAATTTACCCGAAATGACATCATTTAGTATATTTTTAGAGACCAGACAGTACCATGTTTTTTGATGCTACGGTGGCCGTGGCAGACAGTCTCCACCTATAGTAGCCAACAGGCAGAGAATGCACATTCCATGTTACCCTGTGTCTGCCGCGGCAACCGTAGCATCACGCACATGCATCCAGGAAGTACAACATGCTACGGTGTAAAACGAACTGATGCAAAACGAACTGATGCAAAACGAAAACCTCCTCTTATCTCTGGCTACTCAGTATTCCTTTAACGGGACGTAGCTTTTAAATAACCATTACTTTCTCATTTTCTACTGATTTTCAAACCGCTTGATTTGCTATAAAAGTCTGAGGTGTGGTTAAACGATCCACTCGCCCATCACTACTGATGCAAATGTGATTTATCTACCTATACACAGAAAAATCACTTTTCCCCAGATTCGAGCTTGCCTGTGGTAAGATGGCCGCCAGCCATGCTTCCACCATGAAGCATCTAGCGTCTATCATGCATATCTATGCTCCAGCCCCCCTGCAGCTATGAATGAATGAATGAATGAATGAATAAATCTTCTACTTGTTCAGATGTCCCAACAACTGAATTATATGATTCCACAAAAAAATATCTGACACAAGTGCAACAAAACACTTGTCTACCAGGGAACTCTACAGACCACTATCATGTAACTACTGTTGAGGAATTTGGGTGCATGATGGAGTGCATGACAGAGTGCATGACTTGTGAGCGCATGGTTATGAGAGAACGTGCATCATGGAAAAGATGACTCAGTCAGGAGATGGGAAGCCAGAAGTGGGTGGGTGATTTGGGGATGCACGCGTGGACAGTGAATGTTTGAAGCATGCAACCAATCGGGATGGAAGGGGGTGGTTATCAGCTTTAATAAAAGTTTAGGACCCTCTTCAGGGGCTTTGACTCAATCCTCATCCAGCCTACGTGTGATGTTACTCTGTGCATATCTGTACTTCATTCTTACTGCGCAATAAATCATCTTGACTCAGCCAGTCGTCCGATCGTTCTATGTTCACCCACCCGGCTGTTGGTTGATCTCGGAAGCAGCCGATGTCAAAGCCAATGTCAAAACCCATTGAACACCTTTGAAATGAAGCATTCTGGATGAGTTCTGTGATTGAAAAAATCTGCACTGTGGTATTTCTCAGATATGTTTTGTAATTAAATGATTTCAGAAAAAAATCAAGGTTGCCAGAATAAATACAAACTCCATCCCTAGACCATTTTGGATGAAAACTGATCTGAAGCACAATGTGTAGGCTTATTATTAGCTTTTTTAGTTTTGAGTAAGGACATGTGGTGTGGAACCCCTGCTCTAAATCACCTATTCATGCCCGTTCATGGTCGTTTCCATTCAGAAACACCCTGAGGTAACCATGTATGGAAACAACACATCCCCTTAGAAATCCCTCGTTTTTCCTCAGAGTCATGGAAAGGAAGAAGGAATTAATTCCTGCTGAGTTTGAAGCAACCAAACATCTCTTGTTCAATTCTCTCATTCAAGTTTCTTTTTAAACTGTGTTGAAGCACGCTTATGAAAAGTGTTAAATATCATTTATGATATGTATCATTTAACATGTTCTGAAGTGTTATAAGGTGTAAAAAAAGAGAAACTAAAAAAACATGCAGAGAGAAAGAAGTGCACTAAATGTTTTGAAGGGGAGGAGAAATCTGTCAGATTTCTTTTCAAGAGAGACGTTAAAGATTGAACTTAAATCGTCCCTTTTTTCTGCTGTTAATTACGGTATTAAATGCTACAATTAATTACTCATAAAAATCTCCAAATACTGTCACTTTCTATAAAAGCTCAAGTCTGGACCATAACAGCAGATCAGACAGAAACAAAGTTACATCATTGTGTTGCCGCTGCTCTTGCTTTTCTTTGGTTCCATGTGAGTTGCAAAAGAGGAATGTTAGATCGGGACAGCACGTCAGAGGAAGAGTTATTCCCACTCACCAAATGGATTAAGCCATCCTTGTCTTTTCTGGAGGGGGTTATAGAAAAGCAAAAAAGACCAAAATAACATTGTGGCGGACAGCTAACCAGCCTGTAAAGCTTGACATTAAAAGTTGCAAAGAAAGGAGGAGAGACACTGAATTGTATAACCAGAAGCGTTTTAGGGTTAATGCACAGTAGTTTTAAAAAATGCTGCTAATGTTTATCCTGCATAACTATAAAATTAAATGTCATTTTCTATTCTGTAATCAGGTACTACTCAGGATGGTCTTACAGCGTAACGTTCACTGAAGGAAGCATTTAGGCTACCGATGAGAATAAAAACTAAATGGATAACTGACCTGTTATGGCTTTTACTTTGTCAGTGTGCAACAGTCGTAGAAGGAAGCATATTTAATTCCAGATATAGGGTCTTGTTCCAGTGTTTTTATGTTAAACAGATACTCTGCTAAAGGGCAGCTGCAGTCAAAGCTACAGTGAAACATGTTTTTTCCTGTGTTTCTAAATTCTCTACTCAGGTTAAGAGAAAATGTTCAAAACTATTTTTATAATATAGTTTTCACAAAGAAGCCTCCCAATTCCAGGCAGAGGTCTTGTAGCCTTCCTTATCTGCTTTCTCAGAAAGAAATCCAGTTACTATGTAGGATTGATAAATTTATTACATAGCAGAGGGTAAGAGATTTAGCTGAAATGAGACTTTAGTTTCTTTACTTTGTTGTTATATTATTTTGCTATGTTGGCAACAAAAGATGGAAATAAATTAAACTTAGGACATATTTGACAAAATCATACCAAGATTATCTATAATGGTGAAATTCTCAGTCAGGGCTTTGATTCAGTTCCGTCAGGTTACAGTATATGTTTCTGTTTTAAGTTTTGAAGATGAAAAAATGATTAACCATCTTAACCATCACTGTTTGTCATTCATCGCCTGACTTGTCAGAAATTTGAGCGTAATTTGTACGTGAATAAAATTCAGCATTCTTCCTCCAACATGTGGATTAGTACCTACTGAAAGCCTCTTTTGACAACAAAAAAAGAAAATCAGGGTTATTCTTACACCCAAACCACACATTTTAAAGAGGTGGTGATTGGCTTCTGTATCTTACTTGTCTTCTTGTCAAAGCCAACAAATTCACACCATGTTTTTTCTATATACTATAATCTAAAAGATGAGTCAGGTATGACACTTTGCTGGCGGGTACATCTACCAGATTTTAAATAAACAGAAGTCTCACACAAAACCTTTCAGAGTCTGACATGTTTGCTGTAGTTCTACTGTCATTCCAGCTACCTCTCACTCCTGCAGACAGTGACAGAGTGTGAAAGTTAGAGATTTTCACCTTTAAAGAAGGTAAACTTACTTCTTATCCAGTGCGACATTCTGTGTCGGGGGCTGTGAATCAACCTTCTTGTGGTTGTTAGTTTGAAAGTAAATGTAAGTGTCAACTTCTGCAACTCATACACAATATTTCTCTGACAGACTGATGCCTCTGCGTAGATGTGTTTAGTCAAGGATAAAAAAGAGGTAAAGAGAGCTTTCTGGAGACCCCCCTTAAATAACACTTCTTACACTGTTTTCTTTCAGAGGATTAGTTTATAATAGCGCATGTTGTGTTCATCCACTTTGTTGCTGTGAAGGACAGCAATTCCAGGTGCAGCAAGGAGCGATGCAAATCAATCATTTTATCTTGAGTGAGATAATTTATGGTGTGCTTGGAGGGTTACGGATTCAATCTCCACCATGTTCCTACTGTCATGTCCCATGTTTAGGACTGTCATCAGTCTTCATCAGGAGCCCCGCTTCTCTCTCGCTACCCCAATCTCCAGAGCCACGATTTATCCCACAAATAATTGATTATGACAGGCTGCATGCAAACAGAAAGGGAACTAAACGTGATTAATCACTTTGTTCGATTAATTACAGCTGATTATGCATTTTAAGCACCAATCTCACAGCAGATGATCACTGGAGAGGTGCCCATATATTCATTAGACCTTCACCTGGGATTGTATGCAGAGAAATCACTCAGTGTGCATCTTGTATAGACTACTTGAGGGGGAAAAAAATAACAATTCTTCCCTATTTCAGGCAACTTGTTTTTAAAAAAAAGTAATTAATGCCTATTTATAATAGGAACAATAATTGCCCTTTTTGGGGTTTATAGTCCTTGAATCCTTTGAACCCTGTTTCATGCTATAAAAGTTCAAGAGTAAATTGCAGAAAGCTCATTGCCCTGTCTGACTTTCCTTGATATTAAAAGTAATACAATACCATTGCCATTGAAAATTGCAAATCAGATCACATAAGCAGGTTCAGAAAAAAAAAGCAATTAAGATTCAGTGAAACATGTAATTTAATCAGACTAAAAATGAAATATATTAAGGTTAAGAGTGCACCATTCAGCCATTTTCTCTATTATTCAAATGAAGTCACCATGCAAATAGTGATTTTTGACAAGCACACACCTGTCTGAGATGATAGACAGCGCAGACTGATTTAAAGTAGGATGTAACATAGGCTACGCATGACTTAAGCCTCTGAAATCAGTGCCTGCCATAACACACAGACGAAGATCAGTTGTGGAATATTTGTTTGTTTTGTTGGTTTCTCATTGAGAATTCTGCAGCCACATTCAGCATCAATTAAACCAAATTACAACAAATTAAAGGAAAATAGCATCAGCTGCCAATATAAAAGGAATAGCTAGACTACCTCCTTATTCTCACTGTAGGCTGTGGAGGACAGGCAATCTGACGGCTTAAAGGGTAGAAAATATATTCAGTTGTAATGGGATTTTCTTTTTATCTCTCTACATTAAGGAAAGCTGTGTTGAGCTAAAGATAAGTTTAAAAAATAGCTGCACAATAATAAAAAACAGACTTCGGTTTGAAATGATGTCAAGATTCAAATCGTATTTGTCCACTGTATGAAATCTGAAAAAATCCAAAAATATCCAAGTATCAAAGGGAGTAAAGCAGCTCCACAGCATGATAGCAGCTCCAGCCAGATCTATCAGAGGTTTACGTGTGTTAAAATATGATTAAATTTGACAGCACATGCAAAAGCAAGTTGCACCTGTTAAACGGACAGAATAACTTCACGGAATATGCAATGTGGACGTTACTGCCAGAACATGCAAAATACTGGGAGGAGTGGATACAAATAAATCAGCTTTGCATGTGCAATGTGATTTACCTAACACCAGTGGCTCTTTCTGAGCCTATAATTACCACTTCTGAAAGCAAGCGTTATTTGGTTCAGCTTTATGAACAAACAGGCTGATTTACGAAGGCTTAACGTGTACTAAAATGGGTGCTAAGTGGTTTGCCCACGTTAAAATTGGCTGCAGCTCGTCTATCAAGACCGCAAACACAGGATTGCACCTCTTATCCTCACAAAATAGCTGCTGATGAATATCCAAAATGGCCGTTTCTGCCAGAAAGTGCATACTGTTGGGAGGAAAGTATGCAAATAAATCACCTTTGCACAGTGTGATTTTATGAAGCCAGTAACTAGTTTGCGGCGGTTATCTTTGCGCGTACAAATAGCGCGTCTGAAAAGCAGGTACTTACTGACTTTTTCTATTTACCTTTTCAAAAAGGGGTGACTATAAAACATTTAGCAAACAATATAAAGGAGCTGAATAAGAGTTTCATGATTTTTTTTGTTCCACTCAAGTGTTACTATTTGGTCAAACCATTGCTGCCGGTCTCTTATATCTTGACTCTACCATTTGGGAAATAGGAGTTGGAAGTAGTCCATTTCATTGGTTACTTCAGGTCATGTGATTGTTGTAAAACAAAATGGAGTGGTTAAATTCAATTGGTCCTTTTCTTTCTTTGGCTTCAGGATAACATAAATTATCAGGAGGGTGGTATTATAGTGGGATATTTGGACATTGATCAAAATGGTAGCATAAAAAGTCTGAGTAAAGGAAGTCCAGAACTATAAATTAAGAGGTTGTTGATAGGATGAAGGAAAAGGCTCCTCTCTCCTGTGAATACTCCAGACTGCTGATCTAGTAAGTCTGTGAAGTCTGTCTTGAAGTCGAGTTCTATTGCTCAGAGTGTGTCATGAGGAGCCAATACTTAGTCCCATCACAATGATAGATGGAGGTATAATCACGCACTGACACTCTTGACTGCGAATCTCACCCGTAAAAACACTTGAGTCAGCTCGATTGATCATGCATTTTTGGAGGCTGGATACTTGAGAGAACTTAGTTTGTGACAGATTTCCTTTTGTGAGGTCAGTCTGCTCAAGCTAATGGCTGCTTGATCACCACGGTGACCCACCTTGTAGACAGCTGGCTGTATGATAAGAACAAGTTAAGGTTAAAAGGATTTTGTTAAATGACCTTACGTGCTCTACTTTCATACATCTGCCAGCTCTTGGCAGAATTATAGATTAAGTAAAGATTGAAAGAGAAAAAAAATAAAAGACCACTCACCATAAAAAATGTCATTCTGATGTTTTAACGATTATGGTAAAATCAACCAATCAAAAGATTATATTAAGCAAGATATTTGAAGTGAGTCATTTTGTTTGACATCTTGATCAGTGCATGTGTCCAGCTGCAGCTATAAACCATTTTTTACACCATCTTATCATTTCAGGAACTTAACAAGTCAAACTGATTTAAACCGATTGTGGCTCTATGAAGCAGAGGTTGTGTTGGGGGAAATGATGTCGTCCTTCTGCCCTGAAGCAGAACGACGACATCATTTTCTTAATTACCCATTCAGAAACACTCTTACATCAATGAAGTGATATGTGAACCCATCATTGGGATCCACAGCTTTTCTGTTGGATAGATCTAAATGCTAATATTATATAGGATTATTATTAATAGTAATAGTAGTATTATTATTGTTATTACCATAATTTGTATTATTATTAGAATTATTATTGTTGTCATTATTATTATTATTATCATTATTATTATTATTATTATGATTGAGCTGTTTAGTTTCTAAAATGTGCTGTATAATGTGTTTCTTATGTATTCATTGACATCTATATTTAAAAAGTCACATTTCATCTTGTTGGACCACCTTTCGCTTGGCAGTGAACATTTGCTGTGGATTTTAGTTAATAAGTTTATGAAATCTCAACATTTACATCCATCTAGAGTTGCACTAATTTATGAATAAGATCTTGTATAGATTATGGGTTTCAGAAAGCTGCCAGGACATCCCAAATATTCCCAACGGGCTATGTATGAAAATAAAACGTGACACTCCGAGAATCGCTATTTCACACCCTGATTAATCACAACATTGCCATATTGGACTCCAAGCCAGCGCGACCATAACACTACGTAATTCTTCAGTCTCAGTACCTACAATCTTTTTGTACTGTATGCATGTACATGTTTTTACTTTCACTACTAAACATTGACCTGAGTTTTACTGTTAATCTTGTTGATTAGTTGGAACTTATTCATTTAGGTTGCAGTGATAGTCTGCATGGGTTTAAAGCAGATCTAAAAGAGTAGCATCATTTTCACAAACACAGGATATGTCTATTGACATGGGTATTTAAGAAATTAGAAGCTAATCACTGCATACATGCAACCATTTTTTACTTGGAATCTGACTTCGGTTAAACCCAAGTGGTGATTATTTTGTCCAGGGCAGTGCACAGCATATGTACTGGGAAGTATTTTAATTCTACACTTACACTCCAATGAACATGGCAAGGGCAATGTGGGATCAATGTCTTGCCCAGAGACACTCTGACATGGGCTGAGGGTCAAACCAGCAATCCCCTTGGTGAGTGGTCAAACCACTCTACTCACTGAGCCACAGCTAACGGTCGAATCACTCAAATTGCTGTGTGACTGGATTCAGACATGAGTGAATATCAGAGTAATAATTAAGTGCACAGAACCAAAGACAATTTGATTACTGTAGCAAGTCTTCTTACTTTCATTTCTCCTCTTTTTCTTTATTATTGATATTTACTTCATAGTCAAACTCAACAAATCCAACCTCATGTAGAAAAGGAACATTTCCCTCTGCTACAGGCTTCTGTTCCACTTTAACCAGCATGTCATGGTAGCTAAGAGAGCTGAGTGTGCTGCAGCTTCACAAAACACCTGTAATAGAGTTTGACAACTTATTATTAGCTTTTAAGGCCAAATGACTTGTCAGAAAGGGGCTTGAAATATTACACAATTTAACATGAAACTGACTCCAAAGTTTTAACAATGAGGTGGTTAAGATCACAGTGAAATAAGGTAACTAAAATATTTTACACATGAAAATAAGTGATAGTTAAACTGGTTTTGGGGAGGCGTCATCTGACCCCTGAAGTGGCTGCAAACTTTCTCCAGGTGTTAGAGAAGTGTCCTCCTGCTGTTTTAACCGCCTCCTCTGATTTTATTGTTGAACATTTTAACAGTAGACTTCAGTCAGCCCTCAACATTCTTGCCCCACAAAAATCTACATCCATTTATACTAAACCTGTAGTCCCATGGAGGAATGAAGAGCTAAAGCAAATTAAGAGAAAATGCAGGATGGCAGAGAGGAGATGGAGGAAAAACAAAATAACAATAAATTATCAAATATACAAAGATCAACAAAAAA
>JAVQJG010013680.1:0-19274 GCA_036024015.1 Craterocephalus amniculus
TCAGTTTAAAATATTTTTCACTAGACTACCTGCAGCTGCTCATGTTTTCAGTCATCTACCTCTGAATTTCCTTGTTCTTCCAGCAGGTGGCAGACTGCGCTTTAGGAACCCTCTCCATAAAGTTCACCAGCTCCTCCATAAGCAGTCTGTGGAAATAAAGGGCAAAAACTAAGCACTGTTACTTAAATACTATTTCAGTTCCAATGTAGTTATAAAGGAAATTCAAGGTCTGGATATTATAATCAAAAACTAAACTCAAAATGTGCCTGAATGACTTGAATATAAATGGATGGAACGGTAATTAAATAAATGCTGACATAACTATGTTATTTACTTTATTAAGTGCTATTAAAACATCTTTATCCCATGTGTCACCACACCTTCCGATCTGCAGGGTGGGCTCTGTGGCATACACCGTCCCCATGAAGCCTGTGTGTTCAGTGATGTAAGGCAGGGCCATCATACAGTGGTAGTTGGAGATGAGGATGACATCTATGGTGGAAAGATCCAGCAATTCCCTCTGTTTTTGACCAAAAAAAAAGCAAAAGACTAACTTTTAAAACCAGTTATGAAAAGGGTAGAACAAATGACAGCAGCCTATTTTGATTATGACATATAGAATAAAATGTTATATCTCAGATAAAATCAAACTTTTGGCCAAAAACTAAACGTCTAGTCCAGTTTGTAGTTTAAAAAAAATCTGGGTTAGGTACCTCAGGGAGACAGAACTCTGGCTGTGAGTCCACAAACACCCTTCCAGTGCACTCTTTCAACTCCTGGATAGATAGAAGAGTTTTTTTGTTTGTGGGTTTGTGCCAGTGATAACACACAATATCTCACCAATGGTCTCACAAAAAACAAACTAGATGTGCAAACTCTGCAACAAACGGGTATTTATACCTTTTCCAAGTTGATTGTTCCATCTTTTGAGATCCAACCAGGGAGCTTGGAAAGTCTTGGGCTGATGAAGAACAAAAACAGAATCAGACTGATAAGTGTCCAATCTATGACTGAATGATTGGACAGAGACGCCTTACCTGTGGATTAAAGGAAGAGGCAGGAAGTTGAGGACGGATGTTGTGTCCAGTCCACAGTCCAACATAATAGTGGTGGATTTGAACTTGAGGACATTGCAAGGCAATGTAGGATGTCCAGACAAACAGTACTGCAATTAGAAAACAAGAACATGTGTATCTACAAATCTAACCAGGCATAAAGGAAACAATAAATACTATTTTAAAACGGGTGGCAGATGCTTTCAGTCATAATTTGAAGGTATTTAATCTCATAAAGGCTTGAGTCAGTACTGGTTTTCCTCCATAATGCATACAAGGCAAAACACAAACTAGAGTTGCCTAGCCGTTAGCAGCCTCGCTAGCCATAAACAGTGAATGCTGCTTTAGCCGGTAAGCTAACACTAATTCTACACGCTTTCAATTAATTTTCAGATATTATACAACGTTTGGCATCTTATACTCAAGTGTACTTAGAAAAATTAAGTTATATACTCACCAACTTCATTATTGCAAAAGGTTAGGCATATAATTCAGACTCATTTGCTGGCTTTGCTAACGAACATATTCTACATTGTTTGATCATGACTCGGTCAGAATCCCTCAAGTTTGCCCTTTACTGCCTCCTACAGGTTGGGAGTACAACTGTACCCAAATCAAATTCCATACAATGCAGACTAATCTAATAAGACATTTAATCGATAAGGTATAATTATATTAATACGGTCTTATAAAATACCACCATTGACTAAACATTTACAAAATATACATAAAAGTGTGAATAATTGATGTCAACAAAAGCACGTGTCCTGGCTGTCAAACTGGCTCAAACGAGAGACCTGCATAGAAAAGGTTCACCCACTCTTTGCAAAGCCTGAGAGAGCAGACGTCGAGAAGCCACTATGGCTGCTATACCAACATGAGTGCGGCGGTACACCCCGTAGTATGTTGTTAGCTGGTTATACAGTTTTGTTTTTCATTTTAGTTTTTAGAAGTTTTCGCTCGCAGACTAAGAGGCGGGGCGAAAGCCGGGCAGCGGAGCGATGACTTCACGCTGACTATCCATCGCTCTGATTGCTATGCTAGTCAGGCTGTTAGCAGAGTAGACACCAACCAGCCAAACCGCTCCCTAGTGTCTCAAGCTGGGTCAATAAAACATTGTTGAAACGGATATTACGACATAGTAATGTTACGAAAGTAGCACAGCAACGGCAACACCCGCGTTTTATCTCCGGTTGTACTTGTTTTTTGTGAAGTCGCTATTATCGTTTTGTGGCCGCCAGCTGAACACAGGACGTGACATTACTGTACGGTTAGTCCGTCGATGTTTTCACATGGAGGACTGGCACAGGTAGTGGTAAAGAGAATTTACGAGTGGGCAAAGACAGGTAAGAGCTGGAAGTCAACACTTCTTCAGACGGCGCAAACATTGTTTAGAGTTCAAACTGATTGTTTATGTAACTGTCAGAACTTCAAGGTTATTGATTTATCAAGCAGCGAACTCCTGTCAGTCGCCGATACACAAAGTAACTCATCAGTCATTAACAAATGTACCATAAATTACACCAATAGTCAAATTTAGTCAGGACATTTTGTATTTACTGCTATAATGCTGTCAGGGTCACATTGTATTTTCCCTTGCCTTTCTTTGACAGACCAGAAGCGGTACACACTCAGTTTCTTTGCCATGGGGAACTCCTGCAGTAATCTTGGGATCCCTCCACCCAAGGGCCCCAATGCTGTGGGCTGCACTGACATTATGATAGGTCACAATGCAAAGGTGAAATAAAAACATATACACTATGTATTAACAGTGGAAGTGTGTGTATAGGAAGACTTGCACAATCCACATCCTGATTCTAATAAATGGAATCTAAGAAATTGAAGACACGCTGCTGTTTATGTTTTGTTTGCTAAACCGCGTGTCTGTTTGTCTTGGGAACAGGGCAGCTTCTTCAGGCTTTACTATCCTTGTCAGGAGACTGATAAAGCAGAGAAACCCAACTGGGTCCCGAGCAGGGAGTATTTTAACGGCCTGGCCGACTTCATGAAAATCAACAGGACTCTGAGTGAAAGAATTTTCAACTACCTCTTTGGTGAATAACTTCAGTGTTTTACACAAACCTATTTAACTACGGAAAGTGGAGCATTTTCATCACATTTCTATTAAAGTCTAGCCTTTAAGGTCATCACATTACAGTAATAACATTGGTTTCTGTTCTGTGGATTGAAAACAGCTTATAGGAATCAATATTTACATCACATTTTATTTACACTTTTAATCTCTGCTTTCCAAAAAAAAACAAAAAAAAAACCAGGATCACAAACCTGAAAGAGGAATCTGTGTATGTTCTGAAATCCAGTTTTTGAAGAAGTTAAGGCCTCTAATCTGGAGCTGGCAGTCTCATCCCATAGAAGGGAAAAGAGCTAATCATCCATTTCATATTTATCTGGAAATGAACTGAAATATTCTGATTCTCCACCTTTTCAAGCAGCTGGTCTGTTTCCCATCATGCCTGCCCAGTGTTGAGACCAAATCAGTTTGATTGAAACCATTGAGCTGCTGTTTACTGTACAGTGAATAAGAGCAGCCTCTGATGAGTCATCTGCTCTGTAAGTGACACCACCAAGAAGGGACAATGTGATTTCATTAGAAAATAAACCACAAAGTGAAGAAGTGAAAGCATCACATTGTAGGAAGTGGTAGGAAGCAGCAGCTGCCTGGAAGGTGGTTTACATGTAAAGCTAATGTGTCTTCATGGGGTTTTTCAGGATCCTTTAAGATCCCAGCATACAAGGACGCCCCATTTAAATGCAATGGAAAGTGCCCAGTAATCATCTTCTCCCATGGCCTCGGAGCCTTCAGGTACACACCTGAATGTTTTTTTTACCTGACTGTTGTGTTTTCTCATTATAACTTCCAACTGGTGTCTCCTAGGACTTTGTACTCGGCTATATGTGCAGAACTGGCCTCTCAGGGCTTCATTGTGGCGTCTGTGGAACACAGGTAATTACAGTTTTTAAAAAACTTTCAGCTTATCTTCATTTTGTCAAGTCATCACACACAATGAAGTTTCACAAAGCTCACAAGCCTGGATCAGAGGGCAGCTTGTTCACACACATGGCATACGATCGCTGCAGATCTGAACTGTCTTTAATGACAAAAATGTGAAACTACTGTCACAATAACAGCACAGTCTCCTCTGCGAGCCGCTGTCTGTTTATCCGTGGAGTAGGAGTGGAAAGGGTGTGCAGACAATAGTACAAACCAGGTCATCACATTTCTTTTCTGTATAGAGACAAGGGGACCGTATGGAGATGAACATAATGGCCACAGTCGGTGTGTCGCTCGCGCCGATTGAGGCGGTTTGTCCGTGAGTTTTTCCAGTGGGTTAAAGGCTGAAGCCACAGAAAGGGCGGGTCAGTGTTGTGTCATGGCTGTCATCAGACAGGCCGCTTCACATGGCCAGCCACTCTGCAAAGTGGTGCATCACTGCGGAGTCGTATGGCTTAACCGGATTAAAAATTCTGGTTAATGTGAAAAAGATGTTTTTTGTCTTTTCTCCTAAAAACAAGACATCTGATTAGATCATGCTCAACGTTTACCCGTTGCATAAAGGAAGTTATGTTCATCTTGTTTATGCCGCTGCAAGTTATTTACCATTTGACTGACTAATTTTGCAGCAAAAAACTTTCCCCTCCAGAGACGAGTCGGCCTCAGCTACATATTATTTTCATGAGGCAACTGAACCAGAGAGAACTGCAAAAACATCCGCCTCAGCTCACAACACCTTGGTAAAGGAGTGGATGTACTACAGAGCCCTGCGGCATGGAGAGAGCGAGTTCCCCCTCAGAAACAAGCAGGTAAGAATTTACTGGATTAAATTAAAGGAAAATTCTGCATTTTGTAAAGTCAATGTAAGAGAAGACCTCTACAACATTGCTGTGTCATGCACTGTTTGCATAAAGTTCGGTGCAGCTGATTTGCACGTTTCCAACGGTAGCAACACCCAGTCAGACCACATCCTTAATTACTGGTGATGCTTAATCTTTATTTTTCTTGAAAACATATTAAGCTTCACTTTCTTTTCAGAAGACGGAGTTGAATTTTAAACATCTGTTGTTTTTGTTTTCCAGGTGAAACAGAGAGCAGATGAATGCATTCTGGCTCTGGATAAACTCACTGAAATCAACTCCGGAGTCGCCGTGCAAAATGTCTTACAGACAGAGTTCGACTGTACAACACTAGAGGTAAACTGGCTCTATAAATAAAAACTACATTTATATCTTCAGGCTCCATTTTACTCATTGTCCCCTCATCTCCTGACCAACAGAATTCCATGGACCTGTGCAGGGTAGCAGTTGTGGGGCATTCCTTCGGGGGGGCTACAGCTATCGAAGCTCTGTGCAAAGAAGTTAAATTCAAGTATGTTGTTTTTTTTCCCCATTTGTTTTAGAAACCAAAAGCAACTGCAGAGAATGAAAATGATCATGTGATGCACATATTCAGAGGCCAGGTTTCCATTCATCAGAGAATCTAAAGCATTTAGCAGTTAGAGCTACGAATCCATTGCTGAAACCTGCCAGGTTCCAACTAGGAAGGAAACTAAAGTGAAGACCGCTTTTCTCAAGTTGCTCTCTAGGAAGACACGCACAAGTTGCGTCACGAGGAGCAGTAGTTGATGACTCATGTGAAATGAATGTTCTGCTAGGTCGAACTCAGTTGTTTTTTCTAGACCACGCGATGTGGCTGAAACCTGACTGGAGTCTCTCTGTGACTGTTCTGGTGCTTCACTGAAGACACCAGGGCATTTTCCCCTGCTAATCCCTTTGAATCAGAAATGAAAGGTTGATGTGTTTTGGGATTTCATGTGAGTTATACAACATTGTAGCAAGCAGTGAAGTAAATGTGAAAATGTACATTATTTCTCCTCATGGTGTCACTATACAGAATGTGGGCCTGTTCTGAAAGGTCCAGTCTTCAAGTAAATGACACAACAAAGACTGATGAGCTCTCCAAAGCTGACAAGTACAGATTAGAGGTAGTACTAAGAGGAAATTAAATACTCTTTGCCGGCAGACTATCCAAACACGTGGACCGGACAATAAGAGTTAACCATAGAGAAGTAGCTATAGGTAATCCAGAAGCAACAGCAGAGCTCCGCATCAGAGATGGGAGTGTTGAAACAGTCCGTTAGGATGCAAGTGTTCAAAGGTAGACTTTATGGAAGAGCTGGGGGGGTGAGGACATCTGTGCATATCTAAGCATGTCAAAAGAAATACTCTGGTCCTATAGTGCAAAAATGTTTATGCAGTGTTTGGTGGATTTATCATCCTGACGTCATCCTCCTCAGGATATTGGTCCGATTTAAAGGAATACCATGTTAAACACAGGGACATTAGGAACGGGCCGAAATAATCCGTCGCTAGATTAAACACTATAACAGACTACTAAATTCGCGCTTTGAGGGGGACTAAACCTACTGATCTTACTGGTCGTGTTTCAGTTAAGCGTTTTATACCTTTACATTTATACTTAAACTTTTTATTCTGAGCAAAGGAAACCTCCCAAAATCAATTGTTGTAGTAAAAAAATAAAGACTGAATAGAGAGAGGCAGAATGGCCTTGGTAGTTATAAAGCACAGGAAATGTCAAACCATTTGGCTCCCCTGGCAAACAGTAAGACAGTTCTGTCATTGAGAATAGACATTTCTTACCTGGTAAATGTGATCCATACATGCAAACACAGTGGTGGTAGTATCATTATCGGCACGCTCATCAGGGTCCCCACAACTCAGAAGCTGAATGCGGCCAAATGCAGTGCCTCTGAAAGACAACCGGCTCTGAATACAGTTCACATTGGTAGAAACTGAGTTTTACTCCATTACCAGCTAAATGTTTTTCAAATACCCGATTTAAATAATGATGCAGCTTGAAATTAACCTTAAATCCAGAGTTCTTAACAATACTGGCCTGAACAGACATTATTTCTCCATCCAGGTGTGGAATAGCCCTGGACGCCTGGATGTTTCCTTTAGATGATGAGACCTTTCCTCGGGTGAAGCAGCCTATATTCTTCATCAACTCTGAGAAGTTCCAGTGGGCTGGAAACATCAGTCGCATGAGGAAGCTGGACTCAGCAGTCATACAGAGGAAAATGATCACAATCCGGTACGACTGAGGACAGGTGTGTTTCATTACATGGGCCGCTGTGTGATTGCTGAATGTCTCCCTTCCATTTTTGCAGAGGGACAGTCCACCAGAGCTTTCCAGACTTCACTTTCCTGACAAGCAATTGGATCGGGAAGCTAATGAAGTTAAAGGGAGAGATTGACCCAGAAATCGCCATTGACCTCAGCAACAAAGCAACCTTGGCCTTTTTGCAGCGCCATCTTGGTAAGAAAATAACTTTTCTCTGCGAGACAAAGGCAAGGTCTGCAAACTAAGGATTATTCTGGGTTTTGTAGGTTTGGAGAAGAACTTCAACCAGTGGGACCCTCTGATTAATGGCGAAGATGACAACCTGATCCAGGGAACCAACGTAACCGTGCTTCAGTCCGCCATCTGAGCTTCTGCTGTGCCTCTTATGCAGCTGAGCATCCTGGGATAATGGTGGTCGGCTCATGCCGTGTACTCTGGAATCGTAGCGATGATCCCATTGAACCGGTCTACCTCATCGGCACGGAGGATTCGTTTTTCTTACAGATGAAACACCATGTAGTGGCGTTTGTTCCATGAGGCCTGAATGTTGCAAGAAGCAGCCAAAGACTTCCTTTTACTGTTGGTGAAATCTCTTAGGAGCCGTTTGTAATCAGTTTCATCTGTGTATCTAAAGCCAACAGAGGGATGTTATCTTAGACAAATCGTGTGCATCTCTTTGGACATGTGATCCTCCAGCAGAGACGAGCGTCTCGATGATTGCTGTGCGATAAGCCCTTTAATGAGAGTCCTATCTAACCTATGGACAATGAAAAGGTATGATAATTACAGACTGATTTGAATTATTTTGCTAGGCAAGACTGCAGATGAAATGCATCCATCATGATGATGGACATTTACTGCATTATGAAACACTAAAAAGCTGCATTAAGCAGCTCCCAGTACGGTTCATCCTGAATAAATGATGCAAACACTTCAGATCAGCATTTTTACACAACAGAAATCTAATAAATCTGGTTTGTATACAAATATTTAAAGTTTAGTCTTCGTCCTTCTGCTCTGACCGATTCAGTAGCTGCTTTTAGGTCAGTTTTTGTTTTACTGCAATGAAGAAAACTTGGGGGCAACATATCTGAAACTTCGTACAGGATCTGAGCAAACACTGCTCCAAACAATAAAAAAAACAGCATGGAAATACACTCAATATTTATTGTCATAACAAAACAAAAACAGCCACTCAAATTAGTTTGCGTTTTTTTCTTTTTTAAATGAACAATTAAATCAGAACAATCGACAACAAACATCAAGAGCTGTTTGATTTAACTCAAATTGTTTACATTGGATTCACTTGAAATTTAGACGATAAAAGGGTTAAGGCGGTTACTCCTCTGACTGCTGACTGGAAGGAAGATCGTCAACAGAAGCATCCCTGATGATCAGAGAGAGATGAGTTGTCTTTGACAGCTGGGCCTCTAAAGGAAGAAAAGAAAAAAAGATGTTTGCTGATCAGATTAGGATAAATAAACTTTTCTCTCCCTCTTTTTATTGCACACAGTTAATTTTTGCTCCAGAAAACACAAACGTTATCAAAATTAAACTGTAAAACTCTAAACATTACTTCTAAACTTCTCACAAACTATGTGCAACAAGTTCAGTTAAATGCTGCTTCAGCCTGTCACGCTACTTCCTCTTCTAAGTTCTGATAAAAATCTGACTTTTTAAACCATTTCTGATTGCACTGATAACACAAAGCCTCTGCAGTCAGATACACTTTAGATCGGTGTGTGTTTACTCTGCACCCGTTTGGATCTGTGATCGCACTATTTTATTTTATTTTTTCAGAAACACTTTAACAAGTGCTGCCTTCGACCTCATTTAAAATGTGCTCACTTGATAAAAGAAATTAAAATAATAACCCAAGCATGAAGTGGATGGAAAAGATACATGCAGCATTTCTTTTAATGTCCGTTTTCTATCATTTTTCCAAAAAGTGATGGAATCAGCTGACACTTTTTTCTCTCCAAATTTGGATTTTTGGGTCACAAATATGAAGTAGGTTACAGTGAAAAGTAATGATCTGAATATTGAATTTAAGTTTGGCTGAAATAAAAAAAAAACATGGGTGTAGTATTTGTTCATGTGATATAGAACAGTTAAATCAGAAGTGTCTTATAGCCAAAACGGGATCGGGTTAAATTCAAATAGACACTGTGAAATATGGTAGTCTGTAGTTAAATAGCTGCAGTCCAGACTGGTCACCGTGAGGAAATAATGAAATGAAAAGCATGATGATGGACGTCCTGAACAGTGACTGTCTCCTTGTTCCCAACAGAACTAAAGATTACTGTGTTTTGTTAGGAATCAGCATAAAATCAAACATAGTTCATCCTTATTTTAAGCACAACTTACCAAAACTGTCCTCAGCAGAGGACGTCTCATCTGTCAGCGTGCTGTTGTCACAATCCTGAAAAGCCGAGATCAGATGGTGAAGACGAGGATTTGTTTAACAAACCTTTATTTACCCTCCAGACATCTAAAAATTAGTGAAAACTCTTTTACGGTGCGTTTAGACCAAACGCGATTTCGGTGTCAAGTTGGACGCTGGGTCACTAAAATGTCAGACGCTGGATTTTTTGTCTCAAGACACCTTAAAATGCGCGTCAGCAAGATTTTCCTTCAGTTTGTTTACACAGTGGTGGATGCAGCAGAGTGGCACGGCTTCATGGGATCAGTAAACGGAGCCGGGCGCCTCTGCTGTCTGGGATCATCAGATAATTCAGAGGCGTTCACTGATGAGGGGCTACCTTGTCTATTTCTGTCTCGCTCCGGGCTCAAACTGAGACCAGAGGAGACCAGATCATCTTCCAGGACACCAACTACAACCGGGTGGGCATACACAACAACGATGCAGCTGCACAATGACCATTTTAATTCTAAAATTAACTCAATGGTCAAAAGGCATTTATTTTACCTTCTCTTTGTTCTCCTGCCTTTGTTGTGAAGTGTTCAGCTGCTGCTCGCCGTCCTCTGGAACAGAGTCACCTTGGGAAAAAGGAAACATCCGTCTAAGTATTATTTACGTGCCAAGAGGTGCTTGCTGCAAAACATGCCCATCATTGTGTATGTCAACACCAGTTATATTTTCTAGCTCCTGTTAAAACACTTGGAGGATGAACAGCGTTGTGTAGCATGAGATATAGTCAGATACTAGAGTTTCGCCATTGCTCAAAGCACGGCTCAAGTTTCAATGCAATACCTCGCCGGATGTCTGACAAATGAATGTCTTCGACGAGACACGACAACTCTTCAACTAAGTTACTCTGAAAGGCAAAAGAAACCGGAGTCAGACAGAAAACCACAATTTGACCAACCTTGAGCAGAAGTAGTGGTAATTACCAGATCTGGGCTGGTTTCTGGCTCTGCATCGGCTGGCAGAGCTGTGCAAAGGAAGAATGAAGAGTTAAGGATGCAAACAGATGAAACTTGAAATTTGCCTTCTTTTCTCTTTTTTTAAATCTTATGTGATTTAGCCCATGAGATGCACGATGCATTGTAACAACTTGCAGTTAAAAAAAAATCTCTACAGTTGTGATCATAGACTCAGTGTGGCAAGCAATGCCTTAAAGCAGAACTTTGCTTTTTTTTAACCTGGGGTCTGTTTTCATCTTTCCTTTCATGAATGTGAGTGATGCAGAAAGGGATATTCAAGATCGCTCCAGTATTTAGCTGGACAGGCAGCTAGCAGCACAGCTAATGATAAGTATCGGGCAACCGCTCCCGTGTAAGTTCGCCCTAAAAACGTGCTTTTTTTCCCCACAATTAAAGTGCTCCGATAGTCTAAACGAGTGTCCGACAACGTACTAGAGAGGAAAAATGAACGAAAGTATCTGGATTAGCTTCCGTTAGCCAGGTTTTGTTATGTTTTGGTGTCCGTGTCCTGGGGCCTATACTACGAAGCCAGGTTAACATACCCAGGATTTCTCTGTTACCTGGGTTGACTTAACTAGACATCCGCGATCTTGATTTACGGTACTACGAAGCTGGTTATCAACTCGGTAACTCAACCCGGGGTTTCCCTGTCTGGATCAGTGCACGCTCACGTAAAAGGGGCGGAGACTGCAGCGTCTGACCAATCAGCGAGGGGATTCCTTGCAGGCTGCGGGGCGTGCTTAAAGCGCAGACAATTAATCCTCAGAAACAAAGAATTTAAACACATTATGAGGCCAAAAACAACCCTGTTGTTACTGCTTCAGCTTCAGTCAGCAGGAATTTCAGATTTTATTAATGAACAAATTTATCAGATTAGGCCTCATTATTTCATCGGACAATATAAACGTACAGCACCCTGATCACTTTATTACCATCAGACGTTTCGGACAGCTTCCTCCCTTTCCTTTATATTTCTTCTGTGTGACTGTTACCGACATGAATAAAGTTATGGGCACATTTCAAATAAATTGTAAGTTTCAGAAACTGAATAAGAAAGATATAGTTAGATTTATGGAGTGATCCGGATATTATCTGCATCCAAGTGTTAAAAAAATATATATTCTGGGGAAATCGGAATAATTTCACCTTCAGTTGAGTTAAAATTAAAAATAACACCCACATTAATTGGCAGTCAATAAAATAAGGTGGTGAGGTCTGCGTCCTCTGACTACTTCTAGTTCATGACTTCTCTGCATTTATGTTTGAATATTTATTCTGTGACAGTGCGAGAAGTTGTTCCATAAAAGTTCTGTGTGAGAATTATTATTAACCTCGTTATTTGAGATGCAACCCTGGTGGAGTTTAACGGACTTGGGAACAAGTCAAGAACAGAAACTAAAACTTAATTTGAAAGTGGTCAGTGAGGTTTTAGTTCCTCATTAAAATATTGTATCTATTTCCAAAATCATTCAATTTGTTGAACCTCCAAAAACACCAGACATATAATTTACAGAAAACCTCCTGTACGATGTTTAAAAGACTTTCTGCAACCTGTGTTTCTACAACATTTCAAACCCTCCTGGTCATCTTGGCCACCTCTTCAATACTTTCTGTAAATGTTTATGACTGAGTCTGACAATCACCGGCATCTTAAGAAAACAAGAAAACATGTTTTACGAAATCGTTAAATGCTTTAATAGAAAGCGACTTGGCTACTTTCTAAGAATGAAAAAAGAAGAGCAGTTGTCCTCCAGTCAAGCGTTTAATGTTTCCAATAACTGTGTGTCTGAGAAGCTACACAGACATGAAACTTTGTTTACTGACTAACGACTTGTCTGTTGCCCACAGCTCAGTCCATTTCCTATATGTTCATTTGCAAACAGAGTGATAAACTCTTATTCCCATACCTCAGATCAGGGCCTCGGATCCTCTGAGAACTTTGATCTGAAACATTCACATCTTCCAAATCTTCATGTTTTGAATCTTGTCTTGTCTTATTTGTTACTCCGTCTGCTCTCCATACTTTTAGTGGGGTATTATGAATAAAACATATAAAATCTTTTGAGAGTAAAAAAAACCCAATGATTTGCTCCATAAACTCTTAATATGCTTTCCCATCAGCCTTAGTAGTGATGATTAGCAATTGTAATCTTACTAATATGCTAATAAAAGAACTGATCATGGTAAATGTATGCATGCTAAAGCCAGCATAGCACAGTCTCACAGAATGACCAGCTGTTTGTCTTGTTTCTGACTAAGTGAAGGTAACTCTACAAATTGTTTGATGCAGTTTCTCGAGAGCTTCCAGTAGAGATGGAGACCATCCAGACACAGCTTCATCAAAGCACCAACGAGGAGCACTATACCTACACCAACGTTCCCTGGAGACTCTATCTAAGAAAGGAGGTGTGCACCCACGCAAATGCACAAACAAGAAAAGATTTAATGTGTTCGGTTCATGTGTGGCTGCAAAAGAGACAAAAAAATTCTCCTGTAAGGTAAGATTGTTTTTCTCGTGCAGGTGTTCTATCCCAAAGACAGCTTCAACAATCCTCTGGTGCTTGATCTCATTTTCAAACAGGTAATTATCATTCACTCACTTCTTTTTTTTTTTTTTTTTAGTACTTCTTGCCATATCGTGCTCAGTAAGTTTTGTTAAAACAGAAACGTCAGAGGATCATTCAGCTAAATTTTACTTTAAAATTCTCCCTCTGTCCTCTTTTCCACTCCTGCAGATAGTGAATGACACCCTGTCAGAGGCTTGTGTTCGCATCACCCGGGATGAAAGGCAGAAAATGAAAACCCTTTTCGGTAGTCTGTCTGTTCTTCCTAGGGGTATTTCTTATGACCGTGTGCTCTAATTCAAACACATCTCTCTGACGTTTATGAATTTGTGTCTTTTTCTGTGGATGACAGCTAAGTATGGAGTTGAGCAGAATATGGATCCGGTGGAGGAGCACGTGAAGAAAACAATTGTGACAGCAGCCAGGGAAACCTGGGAAATTTACTTCTCCCGACTCTTCCCTGCCTCGGTGAGGGTGGTGGTGGATTTTCAGAGGAGATAATTACTCGGCGTGTTACCTAAGTTTTTAAACCTCTCTTTGTGAATGTGTATATCTGTGTGAGTGCAGGGTAGTGTAGGAACAGGAGTGCAGGTATTGTCGGTGTCACACAGCGGTATCAAACTGTTGAAGACTGTGAAAAGCAGTGCTGCAGCTCCAGACTACTTCAGAGTCCTACGACCCTATACGTAAGTGTTGCTTTTTTTTTTTACAAAATAATTTTATTGATACTTTTCACTTGAAAATCTACAATCATGTACCTGTTTTGCAAAGAACTTCAGGAATATTGTTTTTTTTATATGTCCATAAAAGCATGCACTCTTAATAAGGCCACAGTTATATCAAGCAAAACAAAAGGACATACACATAATAATAATGCTATTAATAATAATATAATTATTATTATTGTTGTTATTTTCATTATTATAACAATAATAATAATAATAATAATAATAATAATAAATTATTTTTAAAAAGAGCTTCTCAAGACAGGGGTTGCTTTTTCATAAATGGCATTTCAAAGCCAGTTGCGCAGACACACATCACACTAACTTGATTATTTCAGAGGAATATGGATGCTTGACAACTATTTTCCCTGCATTTTCCCAGGTATGCGGACATCCTCTTTGTAACCATCCCATCTGAAAACATGTTGGAGTTCAATTTGACCAATGAGAAGCTGATCCTGTTCTCCGCCAAGGCATTGCAAGTCAAACATCTCATAGACACTTTCATCAATGAGATCAAAAAGGTACAGCCTATAAACACAATAAGCACACACACACACACCAAAGTTTCATGCCAGATACACACTGACAGCCACACATTTCTCTTAGGACTCAGAATATGTAGTAGCAGAGCGCAACTTTGTAACAGACAACCACTCGATGCTCAGTTTCCATAAAGGTGACATCATACGGCTGCAGGTTATGGATGGGCTGGAGAAAGGTGAGACACTGCTCGTCTTTGTGTGCTATTGCATGCGGGGTAGATTAAGAATATGAAAGCATGCTTTCTCCTCCAGGTCACAGCTACGGTTGCGTGGTGAGGAAGAAGGTTGTGTTTTTGGAAGAGCTTAAAAGAGACACTCAAGATTTTGGTGAGTTTTTAAGTGTTAAAATCTCTTCATTTCAACCACAAACTGAATCAGATCAAGAAATGTAATATTTCTCCATGCAGAGCCAGATGTTAGCCCTAAATGAAGGCAGGGTGATGACAGCTTTGAATTATTACCTGGACTGTGTCTGTGTACCCCAGAGATGGAATGGCATTTTTAACTTGGGAGAAAAAAAAGCTGCCGTGACACTGACGGCACCCACAGCACTCTTTAAACACAATATTGAATCAGAAAATTATTTTCCAGATGGAAGATGCCGAGGCAATCTGGAAAATATTGATTCCTGTTCTTACTTGAGGACATAAAGGGTGAAATAGGATCACAGACGTCAGATACTGCATAAGACAGACTGAAGAGAAAGTGAATTTGCACACAAATTTCTCATTGTTGGTATTTTTTGTCCTTTTTTTCTTCGATCGCCCAATGTGGTTTCAGAAACCTTTCATAAACGATAGAGGATAGATTTAAGTTTAAACCAGAACAGGAAGTACTTGTTACACATCCTTGTAAAATTCTAGCATGCATGTTTTACCTTGGCATTTTAACAGGCTGAGAGAGATTGCTCATTTTTATCTGGTAGTGGTTTTAATGGAAATTATTGATCACTTTGGCATGAATGAAAGATATTGGCTTCATAAGATGTCAACCAACTCCCATTACACTCAGAGGGCTTGAAGAAAATTGTGCGTGACACCAGTGACGGCAAACTATAGCTGCCCCATGTACCAGGTTATCAGTGGAGCTGCAGAGGGAGGTCAGGGCCTCTAAATGATATGAAAAGCATTCAGATAATGATCTCGCCTGCTATTAGAGGAAGGACATAAAGTTGTGAGGAGTCTGATGTGTCAGACTCATTTAATTCTGGGGCAACATGCAGCCAATTAGGTGTCAAGTGGTGAAAATATAACAAAGTAAACGATAAAAAAGAGAAGTTTCCCTTTGTTTTAGCACAACTTAATACAAATTCATTATCATGATGGTCAACCTGAAATATTTGGGGACAAATAAGTGAAGTTTCAACATTATGTCCAGTTTATTATCTGCAAATTTCACTATTTATTTTATTAAACATTTTTATTAGAGCCTAAATATTTTGAAATATGTTTATATATGTTTGAGTATAGATAAAGACGGACTTTACTTTTAAAAATCCTACCTCAGGTGGACAAATTAGAAATGATAAATTTTATTATTTTAAAAAAAGGCAGATTACATTTTATCTATCATTTTAAAATTACCAAATATATTCCGAACCCTTTGGTTTTGGCTGGTTTTGGCCCCAGGGCCTTATGTCTTACCGAACCCCTTATGGTAAACTATCTGTTCACGTATCAGGTTGGAAGTTTGGTGCCGTTTTTGGGCGTGCAGGCGCATTCCCGAGTGAGTGCGTCCATCCTGTTGCTCCTCCTGACTTCCTGTCGCTGCCGCTGGACCGAAAGGCAGAGCCCCGAGGGGGAGCAGGACAGTTTGCTGTGTCATCAGCTGTTGCTGTTGCTGTGGCTTCCACCATGGCTGCACATGAGATAGACCAAACAATTGAGGTTTGAGAGCAGAAACAAGCACGTGCAAATATTTTTCTCCCTTTATACTAGTCAGACCTTGTTTTTCACTGTCTTTGTCTTTCAGAGAGTTTCCTTGGATGGCTTTTCTGATGGGGATCTGGATGAGAGGGCCTTACAGGATAGCAAATATGACATGTTGGAGTTCGCCAAGAAGTTCTTTAGACAAGCATCCCGTGGAAAGGGGTGAGATTGACACAGACTTACAAAAACAATTCAATCCTTGTTATGTTGGCATTCAGTGGTAGAGAGTAGGCTGAACACTAAACATTTACACTGATTCTGCGTGAAAGGACAGCTGTAAAATACCAATTTACTTAATTTACTTATTTTCAACTCCAAAACTGTCCTGCGTGAGCTATTTTACTTTTTGTCAATTACATTTAGCTGACTAATTTATTCTGGTATCAATTATCAGGCAAATTTTGCTGCACGGGATTCTCTTATTGACATTGTTGAACTGTAAAAATCGTCACAGTCAGTCCATAGATGTTATTTACTTTCAGATCTAGTGTTTGTGTAACAGAAAAATGAAAAAAAAAATACAAAAACAATTTCATCTTTGTCCTTTCAAAAATACTCAGTGATCCATAGAGTCACCTTTCCTTTCAGTAACTTCCATCAGTCTTCTGACTGTGGCTTCTGTCAGTCTCTTGATCTGTTCATGATCAAGTTTCACTGCAGTAGTTACTGCAGCCTCCAGATTGTTGCAGATAGAGATGTCATTGTTCCCTTACTGTAAATGTCACGATTGAGAAAAGACGGCAAGTTTTTGGTAGAAATTCATACAGGTGAAGAAGGGATCTGGACATTTTTGAGGCCTTAGCTGACTTGCTGACTGACTGGAGTGTTTTTATGCCCATGATAGAGAATTGTCCTCAAAAAAATTACAGCTTTGTTTAAAGTCCCAGATTTCTCACTGTTTCACTGCTTAAAGAAAGCAACTCCCAGAAACTATTACTCTGTTATCCTCCCAAGACAGTACATGTGTTTTATCCTCAAAAATAACATCCAGTACAAGGTATCCTAATTCATTTTGCTGGAGTCTGGCTCACACAGTGTCCTGTATCCAGTAGTGATCCACCACAGGTGACTACATCTGCTCTATCAAGAGCAACCATCGATTTAACTTTGTATAAAACAAAGCTGAAGTGTTTTATACAAAGAAATTAAAACACTTTAGATTTTGAAAATAGTTAGAAACAAATTTTTCAGGCATTTTGGCTCAGTTTCGATGCTTTAAATAGTGCTGGTTTGAGCTTGGTTTAATTATAACCAAGTAATTTCTGTGCATGATTTTCAGTTTATTCGTATAATTAAATAGTTAACATCATTAATCTAAAGGCAGCACATTGTGACTGATTTTGTTCTCAGAGATTCCCTGAAGAGCAAAAGCAAGAACAGAGACTCCAGGGAACCCACTGAAATGATCAAGTTCTCCAAGGTGCCTTCTTCTTTCCATCATCATCATCATCATCATCTCAGAGCAAGAAGAGTTCATTGAGTCGTTCTGATTGCATTTTACTGAAATAATTTTCTCTTTTGCAGACCCCTCTGAGTGAGTCTCTGATAGAGTTCACAGACCCCGCCACAAACAGGGTTGCAGCTGATCTCTTCCTTTGTAAGTTTTTACCTCGTCTATTAAGTAATAACACCATCTTAACATTTATACTCTCCACAAATACTGCAGTCTCATGTCTTTATCTCTTGAAGTTGTATTTCTTTTTAGGTTCCTTCTGTTGTTTATCAAATTAAAAATATCATTGTAAAAACTGTTACTTAATCTAATCTGAGGTTCTCAAAGTTTATGGTGGGCTGTGTAAGTTGTAGCATGATTGGAGACAGATTTTTAATAGGTAATATTAGGCCATATGAGAAAAAATATTCAATTTCCCTTCTATTTTACTTTAAATTTCTCTGCTTTGCAAGAAAAATGTATGGTTAAAATGTGTGACTGTACATTTTGTGCAGGTGTCATGCGCTTCATGGGTGATTCTGCACTCAGGGGTCTTGCAGAACATGAAGTGGTCAGCACATTCCTCAAGGTAAACATGCTCATAATTATGTCCTGCATTACCACTTTCTCTGACTGTAGATCAAGTCTATTGCAAAATATTGACCTTTTGGTTTTTTGAAGCTAGAATTGACCATAGTTAGTCAGCAAAGTTGGATACACCATTGAGTCAAGTCATGGCCACAGTTTGATCTGACTCAGTGGTTGATCCACAACCTTTCTCCCTACATACATGGATGAGAGAGTAATTATCATTAGAACACGTATGTTGGACACTGTGATGCTGTGGACTGTGTAAAAAACCATTAAAGACATTCTGCCATTTGAAACTCATCATTGTGATTGTGCATGCAAGTATAAATCCATTCATTATTCATTGTGCAGACATCTAACTGGGTTTATACTCGCGTGTCGTCTGCGTCGCTGCTCGCTGGGGTTACGGCGTAACCGGCGTAGCCTCTGCGTAGGTCCGCAGAGGCTCGACGCGCACCTCTTCCAGACCTGTCTGCAGCGGGCTACGGCGACGCAGAGACGCGGAAGTTCTCCCCTGTGATTGGTCAGATTGTGATACTAGTTTCCGGATATCTGACTACCTTTTAAACCGTGGGTAAAAATGAAATAAAACTGCACTTTTCCAGATCTGGCAACAGTTTATTTCACTGATCCTGCAGCTGCGTTGGTGATTTGTGGCACAAAATCCATGGAGACGCCATTAATGACTCACGTGGAAAATTATCGGACTGTGCAGCTCATCTAACAGCTGCTCTTAAAAACTGATCATTGCATGTTATCAGTAGATTGTAAATTTGTATGTTGAAGCACTGAAAAAACTCCGCGTGGCGGAGTTTATTGACCGGTACCAGCCTACCGCTGCCTGTAGATCCGGAAAAAACCCCGCGACCCGGCGCGTTTCCCTACGC
>JAVQJG010013700.1:0-17134 GCA_036024015.1 Craterocephalus amniculus
CCAAACAGTTTGGACTAGTTGTTGTTGCCGTATTTCTGTGTCCAAGATGGCGAACGTGATGCGCATGCGCAGTCCACACACATACAGATCTTGCAGAAATACAGATCTGGTAGCCACACAACGTCAAGTACAGACCAGAGAGCACATACTGCAGACATCAATCTGATCATACTTTTAATATGCTGGAGTTACTGCAGGAAAACAAAAATATTAATATAAGAGCTGACAAATAATTCATCAGGTGGTTGAAAACTAATCAGACAGAATTTGTGCAGTTTGGGTTTGACATGAATCACAACAGTAAACATAGCATAAACACAATGAATAGTGTTTAATTAAATACAGACTTGTAATAAGCAGCATTAGATAAAAACGTTGCAGAAACAAAAAGTTGAGCATAAGGACTGCTCCTGTTGAAAAGGAGCCTTGACAGATCTTTTCTCACCTTGTTAAAGATAGTTTTTATGTAGATTGGCAGGTCTCCGTGAGGACTGCCAAAACCTCCTACAATGCTGAAGCCCAGGCCCGACGAGCCTCTCTCCAGAGTGATGGTCTTATACATGCGAGGACTGTGGGAAGCAAAATAGAAAGAAATAGGTGTTTGCTGAGGGCTGCCTTTGTCCTCGTTCACTGATTGAAACAGCAGAAAACCAATGTAAGGTGATAAAGCACAACAGCTGGAGGCGTTCAGAACCAGATTCTCACCAGAGGCTGTTAGGAAAGCAGGTCAGGCTGCACGGTGGGTCTGATGGTGCAACATGATCGCCGCTGTGATCCTGTGCGCTACATCCATCAAAACCTGCGGTCACCTAGTCACACACACACACACACACACACACACACACACACACACACACACACACACACACGCACACACACACACACACACACACATGCATGCATTGTGTTTTTGTTCTGTTTTGGGTTTTTTCAAACATAATGTTAAGTACTATGGTGATTTTTGGGGGCCCTTTATACATTTATTCCCCCATCATCGACTAGGAATGAATCTGATTGGTCCTTTACTGTAAATCTGCAGTGCATGACAACAGCAATGATGAGTCAGTCCAAAGGAGTACAAAGGAAACATACTGAGACAGCAGAGATCCACAGAAGAGATGCCTTCCTGCCAGGTTCATTAAAATCTGTACACCTTCAGACAACGAACATTTGTACCAAACACTAATTGGATTTTGTTAGTGAAGTTCTTCTTACTGCACATTAAGTTGCAGGAGTATAACTGATAAAGAAACTGATAAAAAAAGGAACTTCCTGGCAGTGTTAAAAAATAGCCTAAAATATGAAGACAACTGTCTTTTTTATTTTGAGTTTTACTCACTGTACTATTAATACAGTAGGAGAAATACAAATTGACACCCTCTTAACATCCCATTTAAGTTCAACATGATTTGAGCAGAAATAAGTGTGCTTACAAACATTTAATTCTTTTCAAGAAATACATAGTTAGACTTTTCTTCTTCATCTAATTGTGTGTTAGCATTGTTTGTATTCACAGCAAAGACTTGGTGGTTTTTCTAAAAGTAATAGGAAAGTGGGCTATGAGACGTAAATGTCTGTCTTTGACAGCAAGAATGAATATTAATGCGCAGAAACTTTCTGCCCAACAGCCATTACAGACTGACTGGTGTCTGCCTCACTGTGACAGTACCTGCAGACAGATGGGGCCGGTGGCGTTCTTCAGCAGAGCTCCAGCTTGGTCATGAGTCATTCCCTCAGTGGATACATCATTGATGCTGAGGATCTTGTCTCCTCCCTAAAAGACATATGCACACACACACACACACACACACAGACACACTTTTACTTACGTTAATGCAGTTTTTCCCCCCATTGTTTAAGCACTATTTTGAAAACAGCGCTCGGAATTTCAACACTACACAATTAGTACAGTTACACACACAATATGCAGAACACCTCACCTCTTGTGCAAAATATAACGCTATAAACTGTATGCACATTCATAAAAAAATCATATTATGTTACCATATGAAACACACATTTTATAAGGTTTAATTCTGTTTGAACCAGTTACACACTGGTCTGTTTAAATTCAATTCAATTCAAATTTTATTACAGACTCTCAGTCCATAAAGGTTCATAAAAAACACTTAACTTTAAACACTTTTAGCAATTCTACATGTCAGTGGTTAGAATATAAGTGAAGAACACAGAGAAAGTGCAAATGTACAACATGATAAATTCACCACAACAAATGTTTTAATGGTGTAGCTATAATTATTTTTGTGTGGTTGAGTTAGAGCCTAGTAAGAATAGCTGCAGTAATACTGCAGCGAATGGGGATCTACATTAATAAACAATAAACAGGATCAGTGCTGCAGATTTTTATAGTAACCAACTGGCTCATGGTGATTGTGGTGATTTATCCATCAGTGCTCTGGAACTGCAAGGAAGTGACATCATGATATACGTCTGTATCCAATGTATACAAGTGTGTTGAGTTTTTAGCAAATGACTGTGTGTATTGTTCTGCAAAAAGTGTGAGGCTGACTTTGTGTTTATAATGGTGAAAATCTGGTCCAGTGTTTTGCTCCTTCAATGTAAGGTCTTGATAATTATGTGATTCTTTTGTTTTTAGTGGTTATGCAATCATAAAAAACTGTAAAAACATTATAGATGTCTGTCCATATAACCAAAATCTGTAAACATAGACGCTCTTAAAATCATCCTGTCAAGCTAAAAGATTAGACAAACAAAACCACTATAGGCTACAACCAGTATGGGTTACTGTATAGTGGCCCAATGTTTTGCTCCTTGAGTGTAAGGGGTTGATTATTGTGTAATTCTTTTGTTTTTAGTGGTTACAATCCAAAAACTGGAAGCAACTATGGGGCCCATGAGGGCTGTGATTTGTCAATCAGTGCTTGGGAATTGCAAGGAAGTAAAATGGTGAAATGCCTATATGTCTTATGTTTACAAGTGTGTTTAGTGTTTACAATGCTGAAAATCTGATCCAGTGTTTCACTCCATGAGTGTAAGGTGTTAATAATTAAGTAATTGTGTTGTTTTTAGTGTTTATGCAATTGGAAAAAAAACTGTATTAGAAAATTCTGGTAACTGATTTAATCCATTGACAAATAGTATAACCTAAAAAATGGCCAATGTTTCTTTGTGGAGATGCTTCGCATCCCTTCCTAAAATATTGTCAGGGAATTCTCTTCTTTTGATGACGATGCACTTGAGCTAAATTTGTATGCATCTATGCCCAGTTTAATTTAGTATATTCAAGAAACAGGAATGCATGAATATTAACTCTAAAAGCATTGCATAACAGAAGGTAAGCTGCCTCAATGTGACAAACAATACAATTATTTACATGTGCAATGCTCACCTGTAATTGCCCTGTTTTGGCGGCCTGTCCATTGGTATCCATAGTAGCAATAAAAAGAGGAACGTTGCCATGGGGACTACCAACTCCTCCGGCCACGCTGATGCCCAGAGAGTTACATGGACCCTGTGGTCCACACATTAAAAACCTTGTTGGTCACATTACATATTTTACACACATTGTCTGTTCTACAGAAGTTGTTTTCAATGCAAACTATGTTTGTTGGGCATAAAAAAATATTCACACACAAAGTTCCACATTTCAGAAAAAAAATCACCTCAAATTTCTACCATTTCTGACATTTATGTATACTTACCCTTTGTATTGTTACTTTTCTGCTGTTAGGGTGTTGAAGTCCTGCAAGAGATGTAAAAAATGTAAAAAATACTTTCTCCTCAATGGAATAGTTTAACATAGTTGTTTTAATGTAAACCATAAATAGAGATCAACGCTTACTACTTCCTGTTTTGCTGTCTGTCTCCCTCTGCTGGTTGAATGAAATGTCACATCCACTTTGGGGTGTCAGAGTAGAGCAGTCAGAGTCTTCGCTCTGGATAAAACAAAACTTAAAATACTCCTAGGTTCACAAAATATTATTGTTAAAAGACTGTATCAGACTAATATTTGAACTACAGACTACAGTAAAGCAACTGAGCTCTACATGTTAGGAGTATCTATAATTCCTATAATTGCTACATCAAAATAAGTTCAGTTCATCTGACCTCATACTTATATATTATGTTTTTTACTCTCCATGATCAAGGAAAAAGTTTACCTGACTCCGCTGTGAACACTGCACCCCGGCCTTAAAACGAGCTACTTCCAGGAGGACTGCCCCACTGCAATTCTGGGAGCAAAGTGACAAATCTCATTTAACAATCAAAGAAAATAAAAGACATATAACACAGTTAATAAGGGTATGGACATGTGTATGTGTAAGTGGATTGATTCAGACCTGCAGGAGCTTCTGGGCATGCTCTTGCAATGCCGCACGGACATCCTCCCCGTTGATTGACAGAATCTGGTCACCAAGCAACAACCTGCCATCTGAATCTGCTACACCTCCTCTGATGATATCTGACACAAAGATGCCCGTGTCATTACTGTTGGAAGAAAATAGAGGTCAAAAACTATGGATCCAAGGTTAAAGAGCACATCTTTTGACATGTAAATCTGCTGATCTTTCTTCCCCTTTTTGTGCATGAAACCAATTGACAGGGAAAAATCATACCACAATTGAGCTTGTTAGCAAAATTATGCAAATACAACAAGAAGTGCAGAACAAACAAAGGAAAAATCCATTAAACATGTGTGTGTGCCTTGAGCTCTGTGTGGGCCTCCAGTAGGTCAACACTGGGGTGTATTTGTTATTTATGAGATGAATGCAGCTCCTGTTTTTTGCAAAACAAGGATAAATTCAATGATGTGAATTTATCAACTTTAAAACACCAATTTAGATTCTCAGAATATTTCATTTTAATAAACTGCTATTTAAACTATTTCTTTGCAATAGCTTTATTCATTGATTGTCACAAGAATTTGGAAAAATAAAAAGAAGGCATTTAACCATTAAGTGCTGCTAAGCAGAGAAAACATTTCCCTCTGCCTACAAGAATCCATCAATTATTGTTCTCATCAGAGAAAAACCTACTATTCTGACACCCTGACACCTCCATCCTACACTTATTTTGCACCTCTCCATGTTCGACTTGTACTCTGTCATTAAAATAGATTTAAACAGATTCTGCAGTTAATTGGAAGGCAAGGGTTTCTCACGGCCTTAAAGTTGCTTAGGACAAAAGTGAAGAATGCTGTAACAACAAATTAGCATTTTGCCTTGCAGCTCTAAGCTTTGGTTTGCAAGTATGGTGTAGATGCCCTTCTAAGGGGTCTGGTCATTAAAGTTTTTTTTTCCCTTGGCAGTTTCTACAGGTTTGTAATACAGAATGATATCATGAACCTGGCAGTTTTCCTGGTGGGACGGTTTTCCTGGTCTTTTTGACCATCAAGTGAAAAGGCTTAGTTTCTATTGTCATGAAAATATTTTTTTGATACTGAATGAGCTGGAGGTGAACAGATTCAACATCTTTAAAGGCTATGAATTTGGTGGTACATCACTCAGGAATTCTTTGATAAGAAAGCAGCAATATTAGCAAAACAAGACTTCATTTTTCACACGTGTTCATTTGCTGAGTTAATGCTGAGTCATTGTGCAATCCTTTTTTTCCAATTCTACACTTCGTTTTGCACATTAAGACAATCTTTGCATTTGCTTGTATTTTCATTGAAAATCCCGCATCTGCTTGTTGGTCTCATTGTACTGTAGAAAGTGAATGTATCGTCTGGATGTTTTAATTAGAATTGTGGCAGTCTGCTGTTTGCAGATACCCTCATTCAAGAAATCTATAATTTCCTGCAATTCTATAAAACACACACAATATACCTCAATGAGTCACAACAATATTTCATACTCAGACAGACTTCTGATAATGCTTGGAGGCAGTTTCCCCTGCCAACATTTCATTGTAACTCATTTCACTACTGTAGGTCATTTTAACAAATTTGCATTGAAAGTTTTTGTGAAACTGCACACAAACAACACAAAATTGCACACCCCAGTACCCCTCTTATGCCTACCAGTAGTTCAGACTGCATGGCAAGAGCTGATGCTGCATTTACTGTGCAATGAGGAGCTTAAAATCAGTCATCGTCTCTGATTTACAAGGTAGAAAAAACATGAGTGCTTCAAATTTTCTCTGTTTTTTTCTGTTTCTTTGCATTTAACAACAAATGCTTATTAATAGCAAAGGCTACTGTATGATGAACAACAGGCTACTCTACTACTCCTAGTTCAAAGACAAAACAAAAACAGCCTGTTTCACAGCTTTCATTGACCTCAGAATGTTTTTTGTCATCAGTTGGCTTGTTTTGTTACAAAGAACAGATATTTACTGTTAATCCAGGAAACTTGTAACACATAACTAAAAAATATGTTGTGCTAAACTAACTTTTCTCTTATTAACTCCCCGCCTGCAGATGAATACAGTATAATCTATCTGCCTTAGTGCACCCCAGTTTCTGAGTGATGGATTTGATGGTAACATTATAATACATTACTGTCATTTAGCTGACGCTTTTATCCAAAGCAATTAAGTTTGGACACTGAATGACCCATCCTACCACCTGAGCCACCTGTCCACATTAACATATCAACATCCTTCCAAACATAAAATAAACTTTAATTAAGATTAAAAACAGGAGATATCAGCTTGTTAGGTTTAGGTTTCCTAACAAGACCCCAACAAGCCAGAGGCTTTTCATTTGTTAGACTAAACACGACTGTACCTCTTCCCCACAGTCATGAAGCCCAGTCCCTCTTCAGGACGAGGCCTGAGCTCCAGAATGAAGACATCCCACAGGTCTTCCTCCCTGTACACTTCCTGGTGTCTGAAGATCCGCAGCAGAACGCGCTGAGTGGTGAGCCGCAGCACAGCGATGGCCTCGTCATGCGTGGCCTGCCGCAGGTCTATGCCATTTACCTAGAGGGTAGGATGACAAACAGAATGAAGTTGGGGAAATTGGAAGTATTTCATCTTCAGTTCCTCCTGAAAATTTGATGATACAGGTAAACAGGTAAACAGCTGTCACTACGCGGAAATAAACACCCAAACAAATCAACCCAGGCTGTGAACCAAAACAGAAATATCACCAGCTCAAAGCGGCTCCCCATAAGAAAAAGAAAACCTGTTCAAAAAGGATTTTCTTCCTTCTACTGCTATTATTTTGAACAGGAACATATGGAAATAATCTCTTCCTTAACAATCCCACTGAGGAATCTTTCTATTAATTATCTGTATGAATAAATACGTGTGAATGTGCATGACTGGCGGCATGAACATATGGATGTATATGCATGACTATAACACACACATTTATCTGAGTCATTCATATAGTTTTAAAAAGTATAGTAATGAAACTATACCAGTAAGTAAGAACAAGTTACAATGACATAATTATGTTATGAATAAAGGTATGAATACAAATAAATGATGCCTACTTAAGTTCAAATTGGTTAAACTAATTCAGAGCTGAATATTTGGGTGTCAGGATGGGGCAGATGGTACCTCTAATATTTGGTCTCCAGCCTGCAGTCTTCCATCTCTCTGCGCTGCTCCTCCGTCATTCACTTCATGGATTATTACTGCCCCCTGGTGTAAAAATGACAAACTACTAATTATTTCAGAAAGCATAAAGGCCAGCGAGAAATTATAGTATATTGCTTGGTTTCATTCTACTAGGCTTGATTATCTTGATTAGTGAGGAACAGATAGAAGTTCACACATGCACATATTATTATGTGAGTATTGCAGGTGCTACAAGGATTAAGTGAAATTTCAGTTATTAATTAGCTTTTCTCACCAGCAGAGTGTCACATCCTCCAACAATGCTGAGGCCAAGGCCTAAATTTCCTTTACAAATCTCTATGGTTATTTCCTTTCCAGCAACAACTGGGCAGCTCTGGGGGTCAGAAGTTATGGAAGTGGTGCCTGGCCAATCAGAGTGCCCCATAGAAGAGGTGTGGGTGGTGTTGGGGGACGAAGAAGAGGGGAAGGAGACCTGAAGGAGTGGGGAGGAAGCGGAGGGAAGAGAGCAGGAATATGAGAGTGATGAACAGGGAGGTGGAGGAGAGGAGAGAGAAGGACTCATGGGACGCCTGATGGAGAGCTTGACAGTGACCCGGTGCTTGAGAATCAGACTGGACACCTGAATACAAAGAGGACAGGTGAGTCATAAATCATTTAATCAACATGACCTTCGAGTGGATATTATAGAGCAATATGTGTGTGTGCGTGTTTGTGTGTTTAAACCTTTTCCACTGAGAGTCCAGCCAAAGGTTCATCCCCCACTGCTATGATTCTGTCCCCAACCTTTATCCTGCCGTCCTGCACACAGAGACATGAACAAAAAATGGTTCAAAAGCAGAAAGTATAAAAGTCTTTTTCACTGATTGTTAGATGTGATTGCACAATCAAACATTCTTTTAGGTTGGAAAAAAAGGGAAATCATATGATCTTTAAAAGGGATATTTTTGGCCTTCTACTCTCGTGGTCTGTTGTTTTCGGTTTCTTTCCTTATCTTAAGTTATTTTCTCATTTGGATGTTTCTTTTTGAAGATTTCTATCTTTGTTTACTTTCCATTTCATTTAAAAAAAAAGAAAGTTCGTTTTACTTTATTGAATTACATCCTGTTTTAAAAGCCATTTAGTTTGGATAAATGTAAGATTTTTGGATGCCTTTTTGTGTAAACTCTATTCTGTCTTCTTTCCATTGCCTGAGTGTCTGCATTTGGCCATGTTCCAAAATCAAAACTTTCAAGCTTGACTTATGTGCATAGGTGACTGCAAGGATAAAGAGGAAGCCCTCTGGAAGTAAACTTAATGGTCAGATGGGAGAAAAATATTGAATTGATTTGAGCGTAATAAGATTTGTTTTGAGAAGTAGCCTTGAATTTGGTAACAGTGGTGATGCAGCATACTGCCAGTGGTGCTGGTGCATTGTACAAAATAGAAAAATGTAGACGGGTATCTCAGACATCGCTTGGACAGCTAAAATACATTTTTCTATTCCACGTGGACAGTAACCTCAAACATACATCACAACTGGTTTTGGAATCAATAACGGAGGCTTATATTACATTTTTGGAATGGCCTCCCCAAATTTTTGACCTCAACCCCTGTTAAAATTCATGGACCGTACTCCAAAGTCAAGTCAGCCAGAAGAGCAGAAATCCTGCCAAGAGGAGTTGATGGCTTCTGAGAGCGGTGCAACTTGCCAAGGCAGATTTAATCAATTATAAAGTCTATTTTATGTATTATCATGACGTTATGGGTATAACTTCCACTATCTTCTAATTTCAGGAAACTCTGATATGATAACTTTGGCACAAATTTGCGTTGTTATTTCCTTTCAAAAAGATTATTGTTGTGCAATTATTCCTCCCCAGAAAGAGAAATACTCAAAGAAATACAGTAAGTACACACATATATTTTCATGGCATGCGTACCAAACAGGAGAGTGTGTAAACTTTGACTTGAAATTACATTTGTAATCCGAGAAAGAACTGAAAGATCTGGGATATAATGTCGGAATGAGCTAGTGAATTCGTCCATTTCACATTTCATACATTATGTTGTCGGTGTAGATTTAAAGAATGTGACAGTAATGCTTCTGATGATGCCCACCTTACTGGCAGTACCATGCTGAATTAGCGACGTGACCACAACTCCTTCAGAAACATCCTCAGCAAGGCAAAGGCCCAGCCCTACATGATCCTGGAGAGACATGAGATAAACGATGCAGACAGAAACTATTAATCACACTTCTTCTTTCGTTCTGAGACCGTACTCAGACATGAGGTTAAAGTCAAACCTGTCTGAAGCCAGATGTTAAAACAGGGGTGGAGTTATTGTACCTGAGGCAAGACAATGTGCTGCATTTCTCCCGATGATCCTCCACCCTCTGCGGTGTCCGGATGGGAGTCCACTGTGTCCTCACACTGTCTTCTAACCGTGACCATTTGACCTGCTTTATTTCTATTAAAACAACAAAAATAATACACCTTTGTTTTTTCCAGTTAAAGTGAGAGAACATGTTAATGAAACATGACATTCAAGTTACCTTATCAGTATGATTTTGACTTTCGATGGAGCATTGTTGATGATGGTGGAGGCATTTTGGTGACTCCGGCCGTACAAGATCTGACCGTTGATCTGAAAGCAGCAGAATCTCATGGACTTTTTCTTTCTCCTTGAATAAAAGTAATCCAGCTGCCCTTGATTCACGCACTTAGAAAAACTTTAACATCAGCAGTTTTTTTTCCTTAACCAATCTACCTCCGCATTAATCTTCCTTTCTGTCATCCTGTACTTGTCTTTTCCTTTTTCTGCTTTCCTCACCTCTATTTTAGGGCTGCTCTTTAAAAACCAAAAACAAATAAGCATCAATCATTCTCCAAATAGTATTTATTTATATTTTTCTTATGACTCTACACAGCAGATACTAGAAGCTTTTCACCTCATTATTGCCTCCGAACCACTGTTCTTGTCTTGCTACCCTTTTTTTTGGTGGCTTTGATATTCATGCTCTCTCTTAAATGTAATTGCTTTTTTAAAAATCCCAACCCTCTAAATGCATTGTTCCCTACTCTTCCCACTCCCTTTTTACCTCCAGTAGCTCGTCCCCAACTTCTATCCTCCCGTCCAAACCGGCGGGACCTTGAGGGTCTACGTCTGCCACATAGACGCTCATGCGGGCCCTGGAGCCGTCCTTGTTGCCTGCGAGGCTGATTCCCAAACCCTGAGCTGCAGGGTCCTTCTCCAGCTCGATCATGTGGAGCTTTCCTGACAGGCTGCCATAGCGCTGAAGCATCTTTTCTAGGAAACAGAAAGAGTTAGCAAACAAGAGCTTGGCAGGAGGAGAAAAAAGATGGGTCAACCAAAAAGTTTTGCACATCGGATACGATGGCTGAGATATAGAATCCTGTGGAACCATGTGACAGTTGCCGAAGGAAAGGAGAAAAATGTTGGCATTTCTGTTAAATTCCCCTAATTGCACAGTATTTGGCCTGTGAGGGCAAGAATGTGTGTATACACTGATAGATATGTCTGTTGGTGTAAGTGTGTGAATGCTTGGGAACTTTTTTTTTAATCGATTTCCTAATTCACTCACTAAAAGCTTAAAAAGATGGGAATTCCAGCAGAGACAGACTGGATCCAGGCCATAAACGGCTACTTGGTTCACTGCACTCAGTTAGGAATTTCCAAAGCACAAAAATGACTAATTATCAGACTAGCTGACTTCAAAAGTCCATTTCCAACTCCTTAAAAAGTTGTGTCAAATGAGAAAGCAATGGTTTTCAGATCATGTAAACCAATGGGCAAAAGCCTGAGCAGTGGAGATGTGTTGAGGAGAAGCTTATTTCAGAACATGAGCTTTGGATTTGATGAGAGCAACTCTACCCCAAAACGCTCAGGACTGGACCATATTTCCCACCGTATAGCATGCTCTCTTTTTTTAACAAGAGCAATTGCAGTACGAGGTTTTGTATTGTCTTGCTGAAACATGCATGAATGGAGCATAAGCTGCTCTAAAACCTGCTACAGCAACTGATGGTGCCTTTCCAGATGTGGAAGATGTCAGTTCCATGGGGCCATAGTATCAGAGTTGCAGGCCGTTGAACTGAGAATATCAAGGCATTTCTGGACTGGATTTTTTTTTTTTTGGATCATACAGCTTCAGTCTGCATTTGTAGGTGTCAGGATTCTGTGTTCTCACACAAAGATTTCTGGAAGTGTTTGTATCAGCGCAGCCATTTCCATCTACTGTATTTCCATGGCTCACTTATGTCTGTTTTTGGTATAGTGCCGCCTGAAGGCCCCAAAATCACAGACATCTAATATTGATTTTTTTGGAAGCATCGCTTACGTGATAAGATCTCCAGATTCTCAGAATCTTTTTGATAGTACCGTATCCTGTAAATGATGGAATATTCAAAGGCTAGAATTGCTCCACATACTGTAGGTATTGCAACAGCTTGGTTTCAGAACATTGCTCCATGTCTTTCTTTATTGTATCACTTACATTTTTTTAATCTTTGGTTGCCAACTTTCTAAACTTTTGAAGCTTTTAGGGGCAATTAAACTTAATATGAGGAAAGCATTTTTCCTGGAGTTATTAAATATCTTAGTTCTAGCATTTCATATACTTACTATGTTCTATTGTGAATAAAATATGGGTTTTTGACATTTGCAAACCATTGCTTTCTGTCTTTATTTATAATTCACACAGTGTCCTAGCTTTTTTGGGAAACATGTTTGTAAATGGGATTAAAATCATTTTGAATTCTGTTTCAAATTGAATGTATGCTAATTTTATGAGATGCTTAAAGAAACAGCAACAGCTTGTAGTTAATGTGTACAAATATAGTCTCATGTCTCTCCACGCTTCGTGGGAACCTTGCTCATGTCTGTGCGATGTGCTTTTGAGGCCCACTTACTCCTGCAGGTGTCATCCCCATCTTCAGCTGCCATGGTGACTGGCATTGTGACTTTCACCGGGCTTTTCCAATCCATCTTATCGGACGTCGGTGAGGGTGCCTTGGGAGACGTTTTGCATTATTAAAAGGCAGAGTTTGTGAAGCCTCAGGGGTCCTTCAGGCATAAGTTGGCCGACCCTTGAGGCTTGTTCACTGCGTTTGATGAAGCAAAGGGGGTGGTTGTGTGTGTGTGTGTGTGTGTGTGTGTCTGACGAACAAGATGAATTAATGAACCCAATTTTTAACATCGGCTAAAAATAACATGAAAGATGACCAGAATCATGCATTATTTTGTAGCAAACTTACAAGAACATGGGAAAATAACTTCAAAAGAATGCACTGTCTATTTAGAGTTTTGAATCTCCATCAAAGGGGGAAAACAAAGGATTTTAACAAAAAAGGTAGCTGCAAGGGACTTTGAACTACAGGGGTTCTATTTACAAATATGCAAGTTAATTACTTTATGCAAGTTGGTTGGATGCAAATACAAGGCTGATTTTAAGAGATTGTATACCCATGGTAAAAAACACACAGACACACATCTAAAAACCCCATACCAACCTTGAAGGGGGTGGGAGTGAAGGGGTTTGCAGGGGAGAGACTACGGAAAAGACTGCTGAGAGTTTCTGCTTCCTAAATTGCGCATGGAAACATACATGTAGTTTTGTACACATTTCAACTGAAACAGAAATCTACTCAAATAAAAAAACAAAAAAATACACTTTTTGTTCAGCCTTTTTGAATTATGCTGCGTTCTATTTGAACTCAGAACTCGGATTTTTCGACTTCCGAGTGGGAAGTTTCAAATGGAACGGCCCCCTGAACTCGGATTTCAGACTGGAAAGTCGGACCAGCCTCACCAACCCTGACTTCGCGTTTAAAGATGGCTGCACCCATTGTTCACATTGGAGAATCCCCAATTTCACGTTTATTTAATTCTGACCAGTTTTTGTTGCATTAAATCAGCCGTACACGTAGTGTTCTTGGAGATAAATGTAGCGAGATGCTGCTGTAGTGTAATTCACTTTTTTCATGAACTGCAACGTCGCTGTCAGCTGCAACGAGGTCCAAACCAGACAAACAGCTGTGCGGCACTTCTCAACGCACTTTGTTGTTTAAATATGGCCGCTTCCTTTCTGTGGATGTAGTAAAAAAAGCTGATGCAGCTTAGAAACGACGTTTACATGTCGGTTTTAGTCGCTTTGTTGGTTTAAAACAGCAATTAGCCTGAAAAATGCAATTAATGTGGAAGCTGCCTTATTATTTTTCCAAGTTGTGAACTGGAACGCTCTCAACTCAGGCATGACGTCATTCCTCAGTTCTCACTTCACAGTTCCGAGGTAAATGGAACGCAGCATTACTGTGTGGGTGTCACTGAATCATCATTCCGTATGTAATATCTTACATATATAGGACTCAATACACTACAGCCAAAAACCATTAAAAAAAAATGTATCAAATTTATGTAAAAAAAAGTTATGGTGTAAGTTGACATTGAAGTTGTGCTGTACAATAGTTACAACATTTTGTCTCTGCAGCTTTCACTTCAAGTTTTGATACATAATCAGTCTCTACATTTGAAAAACAGTGCAAAGGAATCATCGTATCATGCTACAGTAAACGTTTAACTTCAGATTTGAGAGAAAAAAACAGCATTACCTTGCTGCTGTGTGAGTTGGACAGTGATGTTTGACTTATTCTTTCATGATTGATGGCTGACGGAGACTGTTGGCAGAACACAAGATGCTGTTTAGTCAGATTAAAACCAAGAATATGCGATTTTCAAACTCAATTATAACATACAACACATTATCAGTCAAAACTATTTAACAGGTCTCTGCTCAGCTCACAGCATTGTATCATGCACTGCAAAATATACCCTCTAAAAATATTAAATATGGTTTACAAGAGAGCTTCAGTGGACTCAGGATATCCAGCTATTGTGTAATGTAATATGAATGTCAATATATGATCATATCAAAAACAAGTAGCACAATCTTTAAACATTAAAGTACTAAATATGAGTCTAAAATGTATAATCATCTGATCTACAGTATAAGAGGTTTAAATTAAACAAAAACATCAGATAAAAAGCAACAAGTGCAATAATACAGCATCGTATTATTTGTTTGACAAAATTAAGCTTAAAAATACTTAATCAGAGAGAGAAAAGTGCATCTCGTTCGTTAACTTGTAGTGACTTTTTACCCAAGCCCAGTAACTGCAAAAACTAGTTCAAACTACCAGCACACCACCGCTGCACTTCACAATTGTTGTGAAGTGTTTGTGCTGATATGGTGTATGTTTTGTTATTGTTTTGTCTGCCTCATGTGGTGCTATGGATTATAGATAAACATCACTGCATTCGTGCAGAAATCCAGAGGTTTGTTAGGATGTCATTTTGTGTACCTTAGAGATGCTGCTTTGTTTGTTTATTTTTTGTTTTGTTTTTTTACATGGTCTGAAATATTTTTATACCTTATACATGTACCTTCCAAGCTGTTTACTGTCCATCCTTCCATGAAATGGAAGTAGCTTGGAAATGACCTTCTGACCATTCCCGGATTGATGGGAAGTAACAGATACTTCCTTAACTCTTTAATCCAACCCCAGAAAAACTGAGGACGAAAATCTATTTTTTCTAATTTGAAGATTTTCTTTGGCTCTTCAACTAAATATTTGAAAAAATAACTTTTTTGGTACATCTTCCATTTATTACGATGTGACATGTCAATATTATTGCACTGTAGTCAAGACAAGTATCTTAAGTTATTTTGGGCAAAGTGTTTACCAAAAAAGTGATGTAAAATGTCTCAGAAACTGTATCTATCAAATATGATATGTTAGGCTTTTTTAGGGTTAAGAGTTGTTGATGTCTTTCCTGTCCTTTTTAAGACATTGCTTCTGCATTTTCCCTTCTTCACAATTTTGTTGCATAAATAATTATATCTTGTAATATAGCCCCTGTGGTTTTAGTTACCTAAATTCAAAACCTAATAAAGAGCTGATTTTGTCTTGCAGCCCTTTGTTAAACCTTAGAATTAACAGATGGTTTATTTCTTGTTGCTTTTTTTTATATAGGGAAGAATTCTAATACAACAGCAATGCTTTGTGTGTTGATTGCTTCTTTGGTGCCTCACTTGGGATCTTAGTAGTCCCGACTGGACGATGAGAACCACAATGTCTCCAGCCCTCCGGATGGCTTCCACTGCCTGCTCATGGCTGGCATTTCTTACGTCCACACCATTCACCTTGGTAAAAAAAAAAAAAAAAAAAAAAAAATCACAAAACCACATACATGCAATTAAGATTTGTCCAAATATGACCAATATAAGTTAGGAAAATATATTTTGGTCAAAGATTTTCGGAGAAACTGTTAAAACCAAGAGTGTAAATCAGTTCATTTTTGATGAGTAAACTTCTCTTTATGAATTACTTAGAAAATAACTCTTTTTATGAGTAAACTTCAATCCCAGCTGCATTGAAACTCATTAATTTGTAACACTCCTGGCAATGAAGTCGATTTCAAGACAACTACTTAGAAATGATAAGGCAAAATTTATGACAGCTGACCCCATTTTTGTGTCTGTTTTATGCAAACAGCTCAACAGTAATACAACAGAATGGCATGTTTTTCAGCCTTCATCTGCCCACTACTGGTATGTCTGTGCTCACAGCAGACATACCAGAGATTTTCTTATCTTTCTTTTCCTAGCTGATGGGAGTGGTATCTGACGTGATCCTTTGCTGTTATAGTCCATTTGCCTCAAGGTACGACATGCTGTGCATTCTGATGCCAGCCTGCTCATCTTACTTGCAAAAAATTGTTATCTGAGTAACAGTAGCTCTTCTGTCTGTCCAAAGCAGTTGCACCATTCTCCGTTTTTTCCTGAGATCAGCAGCTTTACCAGCAACAAGCATGTCTTACATAAAAGGGTAATTTTTTGCTCCAACTCTAACAGGTCATGTGGATATTAAGTAATGATCTTGATCTTTTTTAACTATGAGTAACAAATGTATACAAAACAAATGTGCGAAAAATGTGCGGGTAACTTCAGTTAAATATAATGTTGATTAAGGTTGAATCTCGACCTTTATCCTTTGATAGGTAAACAGTTGAAACATTTAATACGAGCAGCCAATCACATGACATCAACTCAGTGCATAAGACATGTACGTATGGCCAAGACGACTTGCTAATGATCAAAATAAGTATCAAGATGGGGAAGAAAGGGGATGCGAGTGACTTTTAATGTATAATGTTTGTTGGTGCTAGATGTGCTAGGATCACAGTGATAGCATCAAAGTGATGCTATCATTTCAACATGGAACACAGTGTTTGAGGAATTGTACCTTCTGAAGGCAAAGGGGATCCAACTTGGTACTTGCACAATGTACCTAATAAAGTGTCTGGCGAGTGCAGACCCTTACATACTAATTCAGTAACCACATATATCATTATTTCACTCCTTAGCCTCTGTCTTGCTCACAGACACTCTGATGTACATGTTCACTACTAAATCTGCACTATTTTTCAATAACTGAATCATGTCTCCTTCTTTGTCTCTGCAACACACAAACACACACACACACACACACACACACACACACACACACACACACACACACACACACACACACACACACACACACACACACACACACACACACAC
>JAVQJG010013712.1:0-19594 GCA_036024015.1 Craterocephalus amniculus
TACTGCTGTCAGGATCAACGTTATTATCATACGTATTTTTGGCTCAGAAATGTTGATAGTGTATGTATTTTTGTTGCGCAACAAAACGTTAATTGGGACGTTCCTCTATGGCGACTCTGTTGATTTTTGACTTAGTGTTACAGTTTTTGATTTAGCCAACATTAAAAAATGCAGATTTTTGTAAAACTAGACTGCATACTATTTGTATTATCAAATAACTTATCGCTAAATTGGTTAAAGTGAAACTTGTACTGTTTCTGATAAAACACAACTGCAAACTCTATCTCTCAGGAAATAACCCTCTGGTAAAAGCAGCTCTCATTAATGACACAAAGTAGTTCGGAAAGTTTTTTGGTGATCTGATGAAAACATGCATGCAACCTATCTTTCAGGAAACACCCCCAAAAGGCAAGTCCTTAATGCTAATGTTGTCTCTTCAAGTAAACTACAATCATTTATTTTGCAAAAACTCATCACCAAAAGAGTAATTCTATTAAACTTCAGTGCTCTGATAAAACACACTAAAGATATTCAATAATTCAAAATCCTGTTCTATAGTATGTCTGTTAAATTTTTAGACTAAGTTGTTTTTTTAATCTTAGTTTAATTAGTGTTATAGAATACTATAGGGTTTTGTAAACTATACAATAAACACTTGTATCATCAAAAGTGGTTCAAGTAAAACTTTTCTATTGATTCTGGTATAAACATACATCAAGGGTAATTGCTTTATTGTGTACCAGCTAGATTTTAAAGCAACTATTTTTTACTGTAGATATGTCTAAGAGATAATCTTTTTTAAAATCACCCTTTACTATCCTTTGGATTACACATTAATACAGAATTTAACATTTAGGATACATACAAAGTATTTCACCTATAATTAATATAGGGTTTTGTATTTTGCAGAAAAACACAAATAAGTAATTCAAGTGAAACTTTTTAGTGATCTGATAAAACACAGAAAAGATATTCCTTCATTTAAAAATCCACTTTTCAGTAAAATGTCTGGTAAATTTTTTGACTCAGTATTACAGTTTTTGATTTAGCCAACATAAAAGAATGCAGACTTTTGTAAAACTAGACTGCATAATCTTTGTGTTATCAAAGAACTTATAGCCAAATTGGTTAAAGTGAAACTTGTAGTGTTTCTGATAAAAATACGTCTGCAAACTCTATCTCTCAGGAAATAACCCAGCTGGTAAAAGCATCTCTCACTCACCACCAAAAGTTTCCTTTTTAGATGGAACTGTTTCTGCTTTCAGCTCTACAATGGACAGAAATAGCAGTGTAGTCACAGGCAGACCTTACAGTTTTGAAAGGGTTAAAGGCAATAAAACCTGCCTTACTCTAAAGGTGTGTTTGCGTGCGGTGTGACTCAAAGGTATGTCTACAGAAGTACACCTACAAGGAAAAAAAGCTCAACACAACTCAGGTAATTGCTGCAGTCATCTGACAAGTTGTTTTCTGAAAGCTGTCAAATTTCACCGGCAATATCGTTACAACATGCATAAAAAACACTGATATGACTGACTGGAGAAAAGCTAATCAGAAAGAGAGTTTTTGGTCTGATTCCTGAGATATTCCTGTCTTGTGAATGACAGAAAACATAACATACTCATTGCAGAAAGACAGGAAAGTAAGGCAGACTTACCGAGCCAGTCATCCTTGGAAAATGCAAGAACAAAGTCGTCCTGAGACTGAAAAGAGGTGTAAAACCGATGCAGGTGGTGTCTTCTCTTCGTCTTTACTTTTTCTTCTGCCCACCTTTTCCTGCTCGCCCACACTCTGTCCCTTCTCTCTCATTCTCTGCTGCCTCACTCCATTGATTTGTCATACTTGCTAGAACATGCAAGAGAAAATAGGCGTGTCACTATTAACCTGGCTTGCCTTTGCCCTGACAGCCTGAAAACGTCCTCCCATGTCAAGCAGAGATTTTTATCTCTGTACATTGCAGATCTGTGCTTTGAGCAATCAAAAGTATATTTCTTAACATCCCAGCAGTCAAAGAAGAAATGAATCTTTAATACCAAAAAAGGGTAGCTTTTTAAGAACTGAGTCAAGGTAAAAGAAAATCCCATTCTGTATCATTAGCTGTTATAGTGAAAGCTAAGTTAAACTCCGATAGAATCAGTTGGTGCAACTGAATCGTGAATCGTTAAAGTAACGACGGCTGACAAAAGGCACATTCTTATAGCCAAGAACAATTCAAACTGTAAATGGGAAAAAAAAGAGATAAGAAAGGTCTTGTTGCTCCGAATCTTCGCCGTCTGGAGATCTCCTTGGCTTTCATCTACATCATTAGGTACCGGCTCCTCTTATCCCGAGCAATACCGTCCTTCTCCTTGTCTGTTGTGTTCCACTGAGGTGGGGGTTTAGTTTTAACATATCAAATATGTTAAAACTAAAGCAAAAAGACACTTTTGAAATTAGCAGAAAGTGTAAATACGTCTGCTGAAAGAGCCGTAAAAATTGTTGGAAAAATGGGCATTTAAGTCCAGATTCCTGAAAATTCAGCAGAATATTTTTATTTAGTTGTCTTTGATTTCTGTGTCTGTTCAAGATGTCTGGAATGCAGGACTTTAGTACCCCGGTTGCAAACGTTGCTTTCTGAATTATCTAAAGGTTGCATCGGGTGGGTGACATAGCCCATGTAAAAAAAATTTGCCCTGAAAATGAGTTTAGCTCATTTGACTGTCCTGTGAAGGTCTTTACTTACATTCTGATTATTTCTCAAATAAATGAACCAAAGTCGCTTACTTTCTGAATGAGAAACAAATTAGTTAGGGGCTATTCATGCAAACAGCACCGTCCTATCCACTGTGGTATCCAAAGCAACCCCATCCCAGACAATAGCGGCTGTCCCCCGGTGGGACGACAAGCCCTTTGACACCACAGGAATGACAAAAGGAGCACAACAAGGGGCCGGAGGCTTTGGCCTGGTGGCCCACTCACCCCACTGTAGATCTTTATCCCACTGAGCATCCATGGCCTTTGTTGGAACGAGTCCAATCATCAAAGCTCCCATCTCATCCCAAAGCCCCCAGGATCTGCTGCCAATGTCCTCATGCAAACCACCACAAGCCGAATGTTTGAATTCTGTGCATGATCTGTCCATCATGTGCTGTCTCACAATTTTGCTTAAAAAGAATAAATGAAAATAATCTGCATATGTTTATATGAATATTTGCATATAGTTCTGGAAGTGTGCATGTCTGTGTGTGTCTATTAAGCCGATATATATCCTACCTTATCTTCAACAGGTTCAAACACAAGATATCTTTCTGCAACATTGCATGAAACTCACAACACCGATACCCAGAGAAAGACAGATGACAGAACTGGCAAGTCTCTGGAATTTCGTGGGAAAAATGTTTCTGTGCCATTTAAAGAGAACAGCAAAGGAATGACAACCAGCTGAAGGTGTAATCTGACTAATTAGCTTTCATTTTCTAAGTGAATACGATTGTCATGCGTACCAAACAACTCAGTGGGATGAATCACTGTTTACACACAAACATGATAACAATGCTTGTTATTTCTCACTGAAGCCGACAGTGTGAGTTGATGACGAGACCGTCTGTGACAAACTAAACTGGTCGGGAGTCGAAGGCTACTTGCAGTAACTTGAAAGTGCTTTTTTGTTTGTTTTAATTTTCTGATTTATTTGCTTTTGTGATCACCACGCCAAGCCTTTGAGTCAAAATCAACCTCAATAGAAAAAGATAAACACAGGTGTATGACAGGCTTGATGTATGACATAAAACAACAACATTTTCTTTTTCATTTCAGAAAAAAAGGAAACAAAATAAACACCAGTTTTACTTTCAAAATGAAAGCATGTTTGTGGAGTACAAGCGAAGGGCTTTTCTTGTTCAGCTTTACATTTAAAGAAGTTCCTGGAGTTTTAAAAAATATTTCAATGAGTGGGAAGACTTTTCAAAGTGCACACCTGCATGATCGTACACACACTTTTTCTACCATAATTTAACCAGCTGTGCAAATACCCCAACATCATACCATTCATAGTTCAGTCCAAGCCCAGGATGCAGAGGCTGGGTGAAGACAGTCCGCACTTCAAAGATAACAGCCATCGGATCTGAGACGTGATAAAAACGTAGGATTCCTGCTTTGTAATCCAGGAATACTCCGATCTTTTTGGAACATGAGTCTGGTACTTTCACGTCCACATTATTATGACGGAATAAACAACTATTTTCCGTGCACTCTAAGCTCCAGGACTTGTCGTTTTTTCCAAATTGTGACTCGTCTGATGTTCTGGTGGTTCCTTGGTAAGCCACAGCTGCTGACAGGGTGCGAGCGTGCCACTCCACCTCCCAGTAGCAGCGCTCTGTCAGGCCCTCTCTGCACAGCACCTGCGGAAACTTAGAAAATCTGTTTGGATGAGCGGCATACTGGCTCGGGGAAGGCCTCATTCTGCGGTTGTTGTCTATCAGGTGCAGATAGGGGTAGTTTGTGGTCTCATCCAGACTGAGGGGGCGACAATCTACCAAGAAAAGATACAACAACATCATCAATAACTATGTTTTCCAGTAAACGTTGCTACACATTAGGATTGGGAATCACTGGTTTGATTTCGATATATTGATACAGGGATACAGCGAATTCGAGGTTTGCCATATGGTTTCGATTTGATTTGATTTGGGATCCAAGGATCGATCTGAAATAATATAAAGCAATATCATGAGTGATGATTGATCACAATTATTTTCATTCATCACAAAAAGTAATTAGATCATCATTTAACCTTTCTTTATTCCTGAGTTCTGGCAAAAACTTTCAGTTTAAAAGAAAATATTTTCAAAATAAAAATGTGTTTGATAACTGGTTACTCTATCAATTGTTGGCCAATGTTAGGATTTCGGATGAATATCATTGACTCATTGAATATATGATCGATGTGGAAGCACAATAACTATTGCTATATGCTGATATCATAAATTCTGCCATAATATCATTTTGATTTCACTCAGTTAAGAGATCATAAGCAGTGATCATAATAAAAAAGGATCAATTGAAAAATGATGTTAGACTGTGGCACATTTTGTATATTGAGCTCAAAATGGCTCCATAATGTAAATAAAAAGCCTAAAGAGTGATTCTACAAAGACAAGCAGAGTGATGGTCTGTCAGCCACATAATTCTGAACAAAGTCCCTTCGAATGAATGTGTTGTTACACCTCCAATTGTTACTACATAAAAGGATTTTTGCTTTTAGTTTAAAATGTTCAGATACCATACATTGTAAGAACTGTTCTCTGGATGTGGGTGGCGGCGGTAAGGAGAAGTCAATGTAAGAGACTGTGAGAGAAAAACAAAAGTTATTTTAAAAAAACACAGAACAAAAATGAAGCCACATTTTCATATTTTCATGCGTGTTACCTATGGCCGAGATCCTGGGCCATGTTTCTTTCAGAAGCATCTCCATTTTTTCCTGAAGGTGACACACACAGGTGGTAACAGCCTTAAAAGAACGTAGAGGAGCAGCACTGGGTACAAAGTCCTCAGGATCATCTGAAATGGAGAGAGACTGGGAAATTTGATAGGAAATTAGTCAATGCATTTAAAACACGGTGCATGATAGAAAGCCATGTGAGAAAAAAAAAACAATGACTAAAACCAAAATCAAAATGCAGAAATTGTCCATAAATAACTAAGTACTTGCTTCAACAGCTTTCTTACAATTACTTGTAACCTAAAGTAATTGTTGTTTTGTATGATGTTATCAGTCTCTCACATCATTGTAAAGGAATTCTGGGCCACTTTTGTTTAAAACACAACTCTCTCTGTCAGGCCAAGATCTGGACTCCAGATCAGTTCAGATCTGAAGCCTTTGTGGAGTGCCTGTCCTGTTATCTGACCCAGTTTCTTTAGCTGTCAGACTAATGGTTTTTTTTAACAGTACTGTAATTGATCAATAAAAATACTATAGATACTTTATTGGCCCTGCGACAGACTGGCGACCTGTCCAGGGTGTACCCCGCCTCTCGCCCCTTGACACATGGGATAGGCTCCAGCACACCCGCGACCCACTTGGATAAAGCGGTTGAGAAGATGGATGGATGAAATTCAAAGATATAGGTCTAATAACGAAACATCCCTACACACCACCCCTTCACCACCGAGTATCACTCCACATGAAGTCGCACTCGCAGCCGCATAGGGCACTTTAAATTCAGGGGGGTAGGGCACAGAAAAGTTGGAAGAGGAAAGCACTAGGTGCCATGGCAACACGAAGACGGATCGTCGCACAGGTTGTAAGGCACGGAATCTGCCTCGTTTTTTTGCTGCAATAAGATGGATATGCAGATGGACAGAGAGTGTTGTCCATCTCCTGCATTGGTTGCAGTAATTTGGCTAGTTTTCAGGGTCCTTGTAGATCCGTTACTCAATTAAGAAAGCAGATTAATACCAATAAATAAATAAATTACAAGCATTTGGAATAAGGCTATGAGAGTGTTCAGGGGGTGTCAGGTGGTTAGGTTGGGTGTCTGCCAAAGGTTGGAATTGGATAACAGAACTCAGTATTGCCCACTATTGACGGTCAATGGCAACATAAAAGACTCATTGACGTATGAGGATGGTAAAGCATGAGAATGTTTGTAACAGACATCAACATTTAAATTTGTAAGAAACAAAAATGGGGCTTAAAATGTGTAGTGGTAATGTGTTGTGGGCGGTTTGGGATTGAGCCATACTCTCTTCAGGATGCAGTAGCCTTATACCGCTGCAGTGAACCATCTGATATCAAACAGCAATTGGTCTTGTGGCCACGCATCTTTGTGTTTTTTTAAGCCTATTGTGTAGATCTGACTTCTGTTTTTAACATTTTCTATTGTTTATGCAAAATCTGGTTATCTTGAAGCTTTGCGAGATGAATATGATGATACAATATCATTATTCTTTTTATTATGGCTTTTGTCCTAAATAAATAAATATATTCATTTCTTCATTCTATCTGTATGTGTATGTATAGATATATATAGGAGGAACAAGTGGTTTGGACTTCTATCCATGTTGTTTTGATTTGTTTCAAGAAATGAGCCAAACCAATTGAGAAAAAGTGTAATGTAATGTCCTCTGAAGTTATGGGAATCCGAGTGTGTCTGTGTGTGATTGTGAAAAAGAGTAAGGTCAAAGATCTAGGTGATAAAGGTCTGAGGGACTATGTGGCTTGTGGTACTGTGCTATCTACATTTCAGCTTATGAAATGACTGGAGACAGATGGTAAACACTGATAAAGTCAGATCTGTACAGCTGCATTCAAACAAGCAGATTAACTGAGGCCTCAGTGATTTGTTACAGTATTTTAAAGGTTATCTTCTCCACATTCCTACATATTTGATGCCGGATAATTCCACAATGCATCCAAAATATGATATCTTTTCCTCCTGCACACTGAAGCTTTTAACTCTGAAGATTCCTGTTTTGATTATAGGAAGATGCTTTTCCTCCCATTTTACATTCAGAGGTAGCCAGAGGTTACAGTGGACTTCCACTGAGTTTTATAAACAAGTATCCCTGTCCTCTTTCTTTCTAATTCTGTTTAATTCTCCAAAGAAGTCATGTCATACTGAGCAGAAGGATCATCAATAATGGATAAGGACCATATATCATGATGCACAGACATTTTATCCTGCGTGATCAATTTTCTGCAATCCTGGGACAAGAACTAAAAAGTCAGCCAATCACTGAGGAAAACTGGTCCGTGAATAAAAAAGAAGGGGAAGCTTAATATTGAGTTACCATAAATAACTGACTTGTAAATAAAAAGAAATCTCAGTGCTTGCTCATTGTTGGGTTGAAAACAACAAATCAAGCAATTTGTCACAGTCTTTTAAGTTTTTGTGCTTAAAATATCTGAATCAGACAAACCTTTTTTATGCACAATATTTAGAAATGATGATTCTTCATTAAAGCCTACAAGTGTCCACGACTACAACAATCACACCATGGGGTTTCTGTGTTGTCACATGTGCCATACTAGCACAACGGAATCCATGTCAAAAGAAGTCAAGCCCAAGATTTTATCCTTCGGATTTCTGAGATCCTTCTGTTACTGTAGTGTTTACTGCAGTCTTTAGACAATTTGAGAGGAATAATGTGTTTTCCTCAATGGCTGAACGCTGAAAGTTTCTACAACATTTAGACTGCATGACAGGAGCTCACTTGAATTGGCATGCATCTGCAGCAGAACATACGGTGGCCCAGAAGTATCACAGCAATAAAAAAGCCACAATACTCCACAATTGGTCTCAACACTGCACAATTAGTCATTACATAGCACAATAAATTACAACATAACCCATGAAGACACAACACATTACGACTGCAAGTTATGCTGTTTTTGATGATTTTGTGTTTTCCCATCGAAAAACTGCAAAAAGACGTGTTGTCAGATCAGGCGGATTTACACACAATTTGTAATTTAGTGTTGTAACTTCTTGTGTTGCTGTAACACTTCGGAGCCGCTGTCAGGACAGCTTGTCACACCACAGATCAGCTTGGATTACAACACACAGGAAGAGTGACTTCTTTGAGAAGACAGACAAGCAGTAAACTGCTACAAAAACATTGGAACTAATGCTGTTTAAATCCTGAATACTCCAGATTTTAAAGGAACTATACCTGATATTATTTAAATCTTTCTAAGAAAAATGGTTTTCTACATGGTATAGTATGTGGTAACAGTGGCTATTTCATTACAATTAATGACTCATTGATTGCACATATTTACGAGTCCAGGGCATTTTAGTTAGCGAAAGCGGCTAGTTTTTTTAGCATTGGCGTGACACTCTTTCTCTGCCGGGTTAATTTTTGGAACGTCCAGACTCCGATCAGCCAATAATAGCGTTCCCCTAGTGATCCGGAGTCAAATTATGAAAGTAAAACCCCTTAGCCACGAAAAAGCGTCACACAAAAGCTTAAAAAAAATAGCCGCTATCGCTAACTAAGCTAGCCGGACGTGAAATCGGGTATAGTCCCTTTAAGTAAAGCATGGTTAGTGAAGTTAAGAAATGGAAGCACATTGATGCCACACTTATCTGTTATCTACTGAATGGTGAGATGTGTCTTCAGATGCTGCGTTTCAACCACAATTTCTGAACAAAAACAGAGCTGTGGAGTTAGGCCATTTGGGTTATGCAAGATCTCTTCAGAACATAACCTCAGACATTTGAAAGCAGTGCAGCTTCTACCACCATCATCATCCACTGCATTTGAGGAAAGTCCTGTTGTGGCAAACATGTAAACCATTTGTGAACATTTGGCAGCTTTTTTATCTAATTATATTTTAAGTGCAAAGTTTCTAAATGGCTCCACTCCATTTTATCTCCTTGGTTCTGACAGGTATCAGCATCCACTGGCACAGGGCCAAAAGGGGCTTCAGTCTGATTGGTTCAGCCTAGCGTAAGTTAAAAAAAAAAAGGGTTGCAGATCAACATGTTTGACGGGCTAATGTTCAGGAAAGAGTATTTGGACAAATCACTCAGGCCCACAGACCACAGAGAGAGGAGATGGTGTTTAAAAATTTAGAAGTGGCACGCCGTGAAATGGGCCACTGATCTGAGTTGTATTGACCAGTCAGACCAATAAATAAACTGTCAGACCACTGGAAAATTCTTGGTACGCCCAATGGCCAGTCTGTCCTTGTTTGGATACACGATCAGGATTTTAGGGGCCCATCACCGATCAGAGAGTTAAAAAAAAACTATCACCGATCCGATCACTGGCCCAAATGTGGGAATCAAATGTGCCCATTTTTATACAGTTTAAGGAGTATCTTAAAAACCTAACCTTGTGTCCATAGGCTAATTAAATGCAATTAAATAACTTTTCAAGAATACTGCAAAAAAGGGCAGAGATCTGTCTCAGTACATTAGTATGACTCATTCATTTTTAATTCTTTTCTGTACCGCTTGTCTAATAACGATGAAATTATTTAGTCACAGTGGTAAGATGTCTCTAGTTTCTTTGTTAAAAAAATGTATATTTTAATCCGCGTTAAAGGCGGCTTTAGGTTTTTGCTGCATTTATTTTTTGAGCCATTTTTAGAATTACATTATGGAATATGTGCGGTAAAGTCCATCTTTAACCAGCCTTGTCTTTTCAAACATGCTGCTTCCTTGTGGACTTATTTCGTCCTCCGGGTCGGCACAGCCTCCCTTCCAGTAACGTTTTCTTGTGCGTTCAGCCCGTTGAGCCAGAGCAACACGCCGCAACATCTCAGCTTTTATGACGCTACATATCCGCTACAGCTCGGTCAGCAACGTTTATAAAGCAGAACGGTGTAAAAGACGAGGTCCGCACCACGACTGCTTTCCAGAGCAAGTCTGAATGGTGCCTACTATGTGACGGGCGGACAATAACGTTTTTGTTTATCTACTTAATTTACACAGCATCGCTAGCAAACAGTGTCACAGTGCAGCTGAAACAGATGACAAGCAGCTGCAGCAGGAGCAGTTTCACAATGACAATGACGTCATTGATCGGATCGGTGGATGAAGACTTTAGGGCTGATCAGAAAAAATGAGAAGTATGTGAAATATCGGCCGAACCGATCAAGCCGATCCGATCGGTGGAAAGCCTATTTAAATTATATACTATTGAAAAACATGTTTTAATACATTACAAAATTCAATAGTAGCAATAGCAACAAACTGCCAAAATGTAATCAGCTTGATTTAACTTGACTTGTTTAAGTTAGTTTTTGCATTATTGTTCACATATTTTTCATACTACACATATAGCTATAGCACAGGTTTAGCACCTCAGCTTATATTCCAAAGGGATGCTGATCCAGGAAGTGCTTTTCCTTTTTATAATCAAACTTAAAACTTTCTTTTTATTTGTACTGTGTGCCATCTTCATTTACTCTTCACCAGTAACACATAAACTGATATTTACACATCTTAAATTTTTTGTGCATGTGTTTCCTAAATAAATAGACCAAAAATATTCAAATATGACTTTGTAGTTCCAGAAGTATGCAAATTTAAGGAGAAGGGTAAAGATCAGGCCTGGGGTAGCAAATACAGTGAGCATTTGAGATTTTCTGTAGCCATTTACTTACAAAAAGCATTATTAAATCAAGCACTCCCACAGTTTATAATTCCAGCTTTTCTTCCATTTCACTTCTCACACATGTTTTAATCCCAAAAGAGTCACAAGTGATTAGAAGCTACTAAAGGGACTAAAAGGCTAAATTTTGATGGTGTCTTCCTTTTAATTTGTTAGAATACACACATGCCCCTTCATGACCTGACTCTGTGCTCATGATGATAGTGGGATTCTTTCATTATATGTTCCTGTTTCCTCCCTTTAGCCAGAAAGCAAACACAGTGGGCTATAGCCAATCTTATCAGCATTGCATTATGTATTTGTGATGCTGAGATTACCAACATATCCTGCATTATTCCTGGAAGAAATCTCTGAACACGGTAAACATTTTTAAATTCATAAACATGTACTGCGAATATCAGGAAAACACTTGTGCACATAGCTGTGGTGCACAAATACAAAAGCAGCAAAAGTAGTTTACTACAATAAATGATACCACTATTTACTCAGCAAGGACACTGGTATTGTGTTGGGGGAAGTGAGGTTCAGTCAGCAAGCCAGGTATCACTTTAATACTTAGATCTTCAGTATGCAGGAGTAAATGCTTTCAGGGCACAAAAAACAATCGCATTTTGCAAAGCACAAGGCCCACAGAGCTACAATATTTCTCTGTGATAAGAAAAACATATCCACTATCTGTGCAAGGACTTGCAAAATCTAAAAACAATATAGTGAGATCAAATTGAACAAATCAAGCTAAGTTCCTTGACTTAAGCTCAGCACTAAACAAATAAAATACTAAACAAAAAAAAAACGTTTTTTTGTCTGTTCAGCTGTAAGCTCTAAGAATATGTTGACATAATTCTGTTTTGTTTCAACAAAAACAATCTAACCAAATATGTTTATTTTGTTTTAGCATAATTTTTAAAATGAATCTCTGTCTTTTTTAACACACCTGTAGACAAATAGGGGTATTCATCAAAACTGGTGTCTGTCTGTGTAGATTGGAACAGGGGCCAGTTAAGTAATCCCGTAAGTAAGCCATCCTTAGCACATGTATGCCCAAACCACTTCGACCATTAGAACAAAGAAAAAGCTCATGTTTCAAGAAATTGGCAAGACATTACCTGAGGTACAATACTCACAAGATCTAAACAGGAAACAATATCAATCACTGCCATCAAACAACTCACTGTTAGTCATCATGTAAATGAAAGTATTTTCCAGACATATAAATTACTTAAGACTTTTATCTCTGGTCTAGCCAAAACGAAATGTGAGAAAATAATCGGTTCAAAGCCAAAGCAAAAATGGGGCAAAACAGATTTGGACATTTACAGCCTCAGCTATTGCTCTGTAAAGTTGTGATTAGATATAGCAGTACCTTGGACTGTTCACAGATATTCAGTCTTAAACAGAAGTGTTATAATGTTAAACTTGTGCAGGCTGAAATATATTTCTTCCCCTTTTGAAGGCAGTAAATAACCAAGTTTTATGATTTGGAAGAATGGAAAATATACAAAGATTTTTCTTTCATCGAATAGAAATTATGTCCGTACAACATTTATGCTTTGTTAAACTATGGGACATGAACCTTTAATACTCACAGAAAATATTCACTAAGGTTGTTTTGTCTGCATGTTCATGATTTCTGGGGAAAAATCCACATTATCATAAGCATTTTAATATTAAGGTCTTTATGGTATAAATGATCATATATAGGTTTTTGCTAGTGTATATGCTTCACTACAATGTGCAAAGATTATCACTTTTATGACAGGTCAGTTTTCAAGGCCTCCAGGTATTAATGTCATAATCTCTGAGACGCTGTCTCAAGGATTCACATTGGGTCATTTTGGCATTGTACAGGTAATGTAACACTGCCACCACTGTATCCCAAAACTACAAGCTACCTATAGAGCAAACTGCTTTCCATGAAGTCAAATGTTCTTCATAGAGAAAACAATGTTCCACAGTAAAGGTTGTGCAAAACTGTTCAGAATAATCTTTGTTGCCTTGATTGCACTAAAATCCATATTTATGAGAGGGCGATGTCAATAGGTATATAGTGCCAAGATTCATGTCAGGCATGTGTCAAATCTTAATCTGACAATGAAAACTAGAGAAAATGAGAAGATGTTCCTGCAAAAAAAAATGTGCTCATGGAAGTGAAAAAGCGAGGTGAAAGGCATTTCACATTTGTCACTTCTAATCTTCTAAAATGACCTCCAGCATCCCAAAATTATTTTACAAAGTTATTTTAACATTAGACTTAAGAAAAAGAAACAACTATAGGTTTTAATTTCTCCACTTTGATTTGAACCCTTAACAAACTCATCAGGTTGATTGTATTTATGTTATGTGTGCTCATCATAATGGCTCTATGAATATGTAAGACAAAATGCAGAATAAATATTTATTTTTGTTCCTTTACTGTTTTTCAAAGCCTTTAGGCTTTTGTACAAAGCTGTTCTGATTTAAGTTTACAGTGCATTGTTCACTAACCTCATTTCATTTTTGGCCCAGGGACACAAAACAGGGAGCAGTGCAGTTATTATGACCATGATTATTCTGATATATACACAGACACAGTGGGTATCTAGAAAATGAGTATCCCCTGCAACCAGGTCTTCAATGACACTTTATTTTTGCCTTCCATTTTCATATAGACTTAAATGCTTTCCTTGGCTCAAATACTAACAATTCCACATCTATTTTGTTTAAATCATCATATACTGGAATTGTAGAGGGAAAAAGAAAACTTTGGACCAAGACTGTTAGAGAAGGAAAATAGAGGAAGCTGCATCGCAGTTTGTCTTGAAAAGTGTTGAGAATGTACATGTTGCATCATTTTAGGAGTTTTCAGTTTTATCTAACTATTTTCATTAAAATATCAGCATCAATTACCATTTTTAATTATTGAGGTTTTGATTGTGGTTTGCACCACTTCCTCTACAGGTGGAGTCTTTAAAAAGGGCCCATTGGATTTCATTTTCCCAATATTCCTCAGTAAAAACTAAAAAGCTCCAAGATTGTGTATTGGAGAGCTTGCAGACAGTTGGCAGACATTCTCAATTCAGTCTCATTCAGTCTCATTACTATCGGTTTGCGTTTACCAGTTCTCTCCAAAAAAACATCCCTGATACAACTTCAAAATTTATTGACTGGTACCAAGTGCACTTATGAACCTTATATTTTTAAAAACCCATAACTAGAACAGAAATCTGATAGCAAAACACCACTCATGTTGAGATCAGGGGGGCTATGCTTCCAAAAACGAGCCCTCCAGAGGTCACTCCATCATCTTCCACACTGAGGACCAGCCTGACCACCTGGCAATTGCTGGCAAGTATCCCCAAGTCTGGCTCCAGGGGTTTTTGCAGTTTCTCTTTTCTGGGTGAGACGGCTCTTTGTCCTTAGTGTCAATCTGACCAATTTGCCATAAGTGACCTTAAAAGAGGTCATGACCCCTGACAAGACAACTCTCTGTTTCATGGAAACTGTCAAAATCTTTCACCACATTACAATAAGGATTCTACAGAGGGGTGGCAATTTTTGTAAGTCTCAATTGTGATTGAAATTAAGTGGGGATTTAATTTTACTAAACAAAACTGGCTTTCTTATCATTTCCCTTATCCTCAAAACATATGCTATATTAATTATTAGCAAAGTTTTGCAGTGCAGGTTTAATGAAAGAAAACGTTCATTCCTCCATGGTGACCCCTAACTGTTGGTCAGGAAACGTATGTGCACAGGTGTGTGCTACATGTGTAAGCGAATTGTAAAACAACCACCTCTTACTCTGTCGTTAATCTGGGATGGAAAAAATCTACAATAAAAATGTCTCGTGAGACTTTGTGAAAGTGACTTTCAGATCCTAAACATGTAGGCCATGATAATGTTGGCCATTTTCATTGGGTTGGGGGCAAAGGGGAGTGAGGTGTCATTGGCTTTTTCAATAAACCTCTGGTGATGTGTTTTGTAATGCATTGGTTATACTTCACAGTAAAAACCTATTCTGTTCCTTTGCCAGCCAGTGCACTTCTCCCTAAATTGCCTTTTCTCCAACTACCATTCGTTATGCTTTCCACTCCACTGCACAGATATCATTTATTTATTTTATGAAACAACAACCCTGTCAAAACAAAACAACTCCACCTCCTAGAAATCGGAGGACAGCGGGATGATTGGATAAAAGGACAAACCGATGGACCGACAGACTGAAGGGTAGGTGATGAACGAACATGTTATGTAACTTAATGACAGAGATAAAATAAAGGAATAGATAGATGAGTGATGAGATGAGAGAAATTAACATCCACGCAGAGTGCAGATTACCCAAATACTTCAAAGAAAGAAATGGAAGAGGGAAAAATGACGTGAAAAAAGAAGTAGTCATGAGTTACTCATTCCCCATTATGTGAAACTCAATTTTCCCTCCTGCTTCTCTTTTATCTGGTGCCATTATGGAGACAGTGTTTGTCTGGTGGCAGGGAAATAGGCCTGCTTTGTTTAGACTAGTGTCAGCTATAATGAAAAAGCACCATCAACTCAGAATAGGGGCTGTATGCTGTGTCTAACGTGACACTCAGCAGATAATAACTATTGATTGCTATTCAGAGACAAGAAAAAATACTGAGTGGAAGAAAGGGAAAAGGAAGACAGACAGAGAGACCGAGGATGATGATAAGACAGCTATTTCCCACCATGTCACCAATCATATCTAAGCAGTTTAACTAAATTGCTGTTACAAAGCAACCATGCAATAAAATAGCTTGGATTTTAATGAAAGTGTCTTTCTTATCCCTCTAACAGTTAACCAACACATGGTCAGACTACAGGTGAAAACATAACCTTCAACTTTAATTCATTCGTTCTCTGTTTGTCTGTGTTCTGACTTCTACCATTTCTTTTAAGAGCTGTCAGATTCCTACCGAAGTGCACACAGCTGTTGTTAAAACTGTATTTAATATTTTATACCTCAGAGTTAAAAAGATTTTTGTTTGCATCTTATACTGCATTTGACTTGGCAAATTCTTTCAGCAAAACTGAAACCCACCTAAAAAAGTAGTTGCAGTTGATAAAAAAGACAGTGACACGTTCTTCAACCATCAGAGGTAGACTCTTTGCACTGTAACTAAGCCATCTCACCCCAGGCAGTAAAAGTACAAAACCTTTTGTGGTGATTTTCTCATAATGAATGTTTGTGGTCATTGATTTTCCATTCTGACAGCACTCGGTGATTCCATATTGATCCCAGTGGCTTTTATATGCAGATACTAGAAGAATGTGTAAAATGTTAAATGGGTATAACAGTTGGATCTCTGTCAGTCAAAAAAAGTGCAAGCGGTTCACATCAGTTTAACATTGCACCTATCTGAATTAAAAGGAAACTGTTCTGTACAATGGTTAGGCTAGCTGCATTCATGGGCTCTGTGTGATTGATTAACTGGGCGCAGACAAGTGACTTTCTCATCAGAATTTTTCATTTTCCATTACAAATATCTTCAGTACAAAGACTCAAAATGCTTCACAATGGGGGAAAAAATCTGTTCCTTTCAAGGAAATGGTTTTATTTAAGCTTGTTTTCGATTCATGAATATGTGAGTTTTGCTGCTGGAAAACTACTATACTTTTTGAGCATGCTTCTGCATAGGCTGAATGCTATTTTGCTGAACCTAAAATCCAAACCCAATCCTTTAGATTACATTGAAATGGGGTGTTGGGTGTCTGACATGTCCATTATCCATTGCACTCGCTTCTTTAGATTCAAATGGAAAAAGAAGCCAATGGATTGAGGGATGCCATAGCAAAGGAGTCATTTACATAGTTACTATTGCATGATATTACCATGACAAGCGCAAACATATTTATGCTGCATGTTTTAAATCTGACTATCTTTGAAAATTAATGCCCTTTTTATCTTGTTTGTAAGAAGCTTTAATTGTAACAATTATAATTACATAAGTGAAAAAAACAAACTCAAACTTTATTTCCAGTTTACAGCACTTTTCTCATAAATAGAATGCAACTGCCCTGCGACAGACTGGCGACCTGTTCAGGGTGTACCAGGCCTCTCATATATCTCTGCATATCTTCATATTTGATATATAATCAAAAAGGTCATCTAGGTCACCTGGGGCAAGTATCACCAGGAGACATGAGAATATAAAGCTGTGTATCATCAGCATATACTATGATACGTATATTACCCACAAGCTTTGCTACTTTCCATACAACAATCACAATAGCCTTGCCTTATCACTTACAGATGACTTATAGTTTACAAAAGTTATATAATCCACATGGTTCAGGTCAGTTTGGTTGGCCCTATTACTGGTCTGGCAATTACCAAATGTCATGTGTTGGGTGATATCACTATCTGCTACAGAGTTTTGGTTAAACATCACCATCTAGCAGCAAAATTCATTTCTTCCTCAAGGCTTACCTTCACCAATTCATAGAAACTGACTGAGCCCAGTTCCAGATTCCACTGGTACTACATCATTAATCATAAGAAGTACTTGGTGAAGGTTAGGAAAACATGATTTTGCAATAAAATACTTAATATTTTATGTTTTTACAAAAAGCGTGATCAACAATGCATTCTACTACAGCTATTTTCAAAACTTATGAAAACCTGTTAAAGTGGAAGTAGTTAGCAATCCTTTTTGTCGTGTCAGTATGTGATGAAAAGAGATTGAGAACAGTATGATGTTGAAAAAGAATTGCCATTTTAAGTCAACTTAAGTTCAACTAATGGTAGCACAACTGCGGAAATGGGAAGAGTGCTCCTTCCCAAAATGGTCATGTACAATCCTACTCCAGTCATGAAGATGCTTGATTGCTACAGTCCATTCTTTGCCATTAAGTCCAGGTCCCTCATATATCAACCATTTGCAGAAATGTTCCGTTATTTAATAAGACTAATAAAATTTATAAAGAGTGTAAGTACAAAAAATCTGGATTTATCAAACATAAGACTGGGAAAATTGAAAAATCGAATATCGGAATTTTTTATTTCACAATGTTGAAATAAATATTTGTTTGATAAAAAATTCTATCTTTTTTAAAATAAATGCAAAAGAAAGTTAATAAATATTTTTTATTACTTTTTCTTATTTATCTTTTTTACTTCTCTTGTAAGGCATTATAGTAGCAGAATATTTATCTGGATACTGTGTTGTTTTTCCTTACTGAAATTATAGCAACAAGTTTTTTTGTAACATTTTTTCTTTTTCTCCACAAAAATCTGCAATATTGAACAATCATGAAAATCACAATTCAAATCAAATCTGCACCCAAAAATGTAAAGGAATCGAATCAGTTGGAAAGTGTGTCATCCCAGCACTAATCAACCATGCAGAGGCCAGCAATATGCAGTAAGCATTTAGCTGTAGATAAATCCCACATGTTCTACATTTCCTGCTCATGCCCGAGCATGGTCATTTGCATTCAGAAACACCCTCATTTAACCATATATAGGGGACAACACATGCCTTCAGAAGGTACACGAAAATCCTTTGCATTTGTCCTTGTAGCATAGAAGAGAGAGAAATGGGCCTATGGATTTTTGTCTTGTTTGAAGCCAATTAAAGATCTTTATTTAGTTCACTCGTTCAAGTTCAATTAACATTAATTTCAAAAGAGACATTTGAAGCACACCCGCAAAAGTTTGACTGCATGATTTGAGAATCATCGAAACAATATGCCATGTAAAAAAGTTAAGCAGCATAAATAAACGCTGCAGAGAGAAATGCGAGCAGTATATGATACAGAATAATGGGAAGATTTTTTGTAAAAAGGAGGAATTATATCACCCCATTCCATACCATTGAAATAATTGTTTTTCTTTATTTTTTCAAACATGCAGCATCAATGAGACACAATGCACAGAATCAAGAAAACTTCCTCTTTGTTCTTGAAGCTTTTCAGTTATCCTGTTGTTTTTAGATGTTCTGTAGAAATGAAGGAGACTTCATTTGACATAACCTCCATATTTATTCCCAGCATCACAGCAGAACTGTGATCTCGCGTTAGTTCCAGAAATAAAAGTGTTTTGGTCCGGAGAAAAGACACATCTAGTGCAGATGATGTAATGCAGTGATGAACAGGGAATGTCAAACCTTTCTCTTGTCTCATGCAGGTAACTACAACCACTTATCGAACATTCACTGGGTTAGTAGTCAAAATAACTTTGTAACATAGCTCACATAGCATCACAGTAAAACTCTTACATGATCTCAATCGCCAAGCAACATCTGATCAGAAATTATGTCTTTATGTCTGTTTATTTTGTCCAAAGATTGGACTTTTTAAAAAAAAAAAAGGATTGTACAGAACAAGGAAGAATTATTATTTCACTGAAATAAATAAAAGCTCTCAAATGCTATGATATGCTATGAAAAATTATATACTTTTTCAGTAAAGCTTATAATTGATTATTTTTCATTTGTAGTCATAATTGGTATTTTACTGACATCAATTTCTATCTGAGTCTCTTATGTTAAAATCT